>JACVVK020000453.1:240000-265000 GCA_018292915.2 Batillaria attramentaria
AACAACGGACTTTCTGTAAATGATACATACCACTCTTCCGTCGCCAATGTTTTGTCAGCCCGCTTAATTAAGCAATGAGCGGCGCCGCACAGTTAATTAACGCGTACATAGCGTGCACGGCTCGAGCGTGCCTCCAATTTGACTGTCATTGTCGACACGCGCTGGTCGGGATCGCTTACACTTTAGCGGCTACTAGCCGCGCCAGGCTGGGGGAACCAGTCTACGGCGATTTATGCCGTTGTGTGGGTAAAGTTGCCAACTGGTGATAAATCAGTATACGAATGCAAATACAGACAGTTTATTGTTTAGAACAAATAGGCCCCTCACAATCAGCCAAGAGAATTACAACAGACAACTCCGACAACCGAGACACCGAGACATTTTGTAACACCGAACACGGCGACACAGACTGACATGACCTGAAACGGCAAACTGAAATCAGTAATAATGACTGAGTGTCTCGCTTAGATTTTAATTCAAAATGCACCAGCGACAAGCATTTAAAGATCTAAGCTCCCAACAAAAAGCTTTCCGAAGTGTGAAAAAAAATTACAGAGTCGACCGTGCAAGCACAGTCAACTCTGTCACAGTTGCAGAGTTTTCAGCGTCCCTGAAACCCCAATAAAAGCCAAGGGCAGCCTGATTCACAGCTCAGTTTCCGTTTTGACACTGAGGGAGAAAGATGGTGCAGCACTCAACATCCGCTAGACACTGTAGCGATGTGTCTCGCTCGCTGACCAAAAGCCAAATAATGTCACGACAAACTCGTGCTCTGGTTTTATAAGGGTCCCCGAAGCGCTGAAAACTCTGCAACTGTGACAGAGTTGACTGTGCTTGCACGGTCGACTCTGTAAAAAAAATTTTCACACTTCGGAAAGCTTTTTGTTGGGAGCTTAGATCTTTAAGTCAGGAAGACCTGACAGTTCTGAAGGTCATTTTGAAGAGGTTCACGAATCGGCAGACTTCGACCCAACAAGTAGATGCTCATTGACTTCATGTAGCGTAGCTGCTACAGAGAAATAGTATGTTAGTACCGCAGGTCTACATAGTTGTTCTTTGTGGTATTGAAGGGGGTCCTATTCAAGATGCAGTGTTGACTGAAAACGGTTGAAACGGCTCTGCGTAGATATGGTGGCTGGTTCAAAGATTAGTGGCTCTTGTCAATCAAAGCAATTTGAGAAAGGGGGGGGGGGGTGAGGGGGGGGGTGTGAGGGGCACTTTTAACAACTCTCAGTAAAACATGAAGAAAAACAAGGGAAATTCACTTTAATAATCCCGGTACGCGGTCCTCATTTGCATTGTATTCTGTGACATGGAGACTTACTAGTAGAATGAAACTTGCGATTTCCGATTGTAGTGTCTGACGCTGTGCAGTCTGTACGCATTTCCATGTAAGTACCTGATCTCAGCCCTCAAATCCAACTGACGTCTAAGTACGATACCATCAGTACAACCAGAAGTACGTGTGTCAATGTATCATCCTGCCTCGTCCAGACCATACCCGGGGACCCACTGCGGAGACGATGGTCAATTATGCAGGGGGCAGAGACAAACAGTGTTTTATCGCACAATTCCAACAGTGAACGCATCAGTGGTCTCCGCTAATACCACAACGAGTCCTCTACAAAAGGCACGGATCATGACGATGCGGATGGGCAAGTTTTGCACTGGTTATTTGAACAGGCCGTCCGAGAACGGGTGAAATTGCTGTATGCATTTTTAATATTTGTTTTGAAACTGGCCCGGCCTGTAGCGACACCGTGACATGTCAGTAAGCGAAACATGTGTAACGGAGGTGACAGAGACTGCGCCGGAGGCAATGGCTCTGGCAACAGGTCTACAGTCGATTATTTTGACACTGTCGAGATTCGAACCTGCGACCCTCCGACTTTTAGTCTGAGGCTCAGCCACCAGATCAGAATCAAGCGAATCGATCCACACTGGTTTTGACTCCAGTCAAGAGGGTGAGTGAGTGAGTGAAAAAGAGTAATTCGCGGCTATGTGCGCCTGCACTACGTAAAAAAACAAAAACAAAAACAAAACAACAACAACAACAACAAAAACAAAAACGTAACGTTGGACAACTGATGCACACTGGTCTACGGGGCAGTATATACCTAGGACATGCAGGAGACGCTGCACCTTCATGCTAATTTATCGAACTCCCTGTTACAAAAAAAAAATCCAGTCAAAAGCTGTATCTGTATCCCAAAACAGAGAGAGAGAGAGAGAGAGAGAGAGAGTACGGAGAAACTTACGGAACGGACAACGGGAGAAAAATACGTGAGGACTTTTTTCTTCATAAAAGCAATGTTAACGTAAGAAAAATACATAATACTGTTTTCAAAACCAGACCACATTGGAGGAACAGTTGATGTTATGAGTTTGTTTGTTAAAAGTACTTGTCTGATTTTGATTGTTTGTTTGTTGGTGGGTTTTGTTGTTGGTCATGGTGGTGGTGTTCTAAAAATATAAGGAAAATACATAGTGATTTTGTTTAGACAAAACAGCTTCAGAATATGCCCAGTTTCTTGTCTTTTCAAAACCAAACAACTTCAGAAATTACCCCATATATTTTTTAAACTAAGCAACGCGAGGGAAAAGAGAACAACAACAAACTAATGATTTTTGTCTCGAAACCAAACAACTTGAGGAATATACCTGGTGATTTTAGCGAAGCTCATCACGGTGCCGACATCGTCAGAAAGACAATTGGCGGGTTACAGATTGCGTAGGCTGGCAGAGAAGGCAGGCAGGCAAATTTGCCCCCTGCTGGGGCCGAGGCCGATCTTTCCATCTCCTTATTGCCTTTTCAGCACGAGGGGCCGGCCCTGCTTATCTTTCCGCCGCTTTTGTCATCATCGTTTCACCTGCCTCTTCCCTGCACACTACTCACTCCGCTTTGGGAGAACCCTCTGCCCCATCTCAAACCATTCTCCTCCACCCCTCCTCCAACCCCTAAGCCCCCCTCCTTCCTTCCTTTTCTTTACGATTCCCGATGTCTAGTGTACGCCTCCTTTCTTCCATCTCTCGCTCTCTGCACTCTCATTTTTTGCCAGGTTAATGTTCTCTTTGAAGTGAGATGTTGCTAGAGTTGTTCCAGGCTCAAGAGGTTGATAACGTGAGATTGTTTGGCATGTCGTGGTTCGACTTCTGAGAATTGCAGTTTGCTAGCCTGCGTTTCGTTCCCCCGCAGCGGTAAGATTTTTGTCTTCGTTAAAAATCGTGTGAGGAAAATCTCCCCTGATGCATCTGACAGTACATAAGCCGAAAATGAATTACGCACGATACGCAGAAACCATTCATCTCAAACCAGCCAGTCAAAACCCCCGGATCGTCCATGATTTCGTTATCAGTGAAGTGTTAGCGGACAAGTTCTTCAGTTTTGCAACAAAGAATTTTACAAAAATACAAGGTGGATGGGTGTTTTGGAGTTTAACGTCCTTTTCCACCACATTAGAGTGCTATTAAAGACGGGGCGACGAGAAAAAGGCCAGCACGAATCTTTGACCCCAGCCGGGATTCGAACTCACGACCCGAGCAGTGAAAGTCCAACGCTCTACCATTCGGCCACCCCGGCTCGCCTTACAAAATACAACTTATTTTGAGAAAAAAAAAAGGCATTGTTGAAACAGGTTTGGCAGTTCTCAGTGGCTGAGTCATTGGCTGACCATGCAGGCGTGTTTAGTCGACAACACCTGGACCAAGGAGGGCAAAAATACTTATAATTCTCAGACCAGGTATGCGCGGCTAAGGAAAATCACATGAGACCCTAAACGAACCCAACCCTTCTCAAGTGGAAACGTAAGGCAAACGTTTAGACCACTCAGCAATGGCGTTCCCGAAAGGAGTGAGCCGGACTGCGAAAAGAATAAAACGAGGAAGAAACCAATCATCCTCAAAGACTCAGAGAGAGAGAGAGAGAGAGAGAGAGAGAGAGAGCTCTACTTCAGAGAGTCTTCCACAAGGAGGGCAGGCCTGAGAGGATGGAAGGTACCACGCCATCTATCTTTCTGATATATGATTTTCGATATGTGGCTCGGCAGTAGGGAGTACTCATTATCTGTCTCGGAGCGGCCGTTTGATTGGCTTTTCACCTGTTCCCATGCACGCCTGGCTACACCTAGCGGTGGTGCACAGTTCGCCAAATTACCTCCCCTGCGAGCTGAGATCTCCTGGGTTGATCTTTACTGGGGGTGAAATCAAAGAAGGGAGTTGGCTGCGTATTGCTTTAAAGGGGAAGTGTTCCGATTGTAAACGATCTGTGAGTTTCTTTGAATAACTCCCAGCACACCTGTCAAGAGTCGGGCGCGCGCGCGCGCGCGCGCACGCACACACACACACACACACACACACACACACACACACACACACACACACACACACACACACACACTGTATACACATTCCGATTGTAAACGATCTGTGAGTTTCTTTGAATAACTCTCAGCACACCTGTCAAGAGTCGGGCGCGCGCACACACAGACACACACAGACACACACACACACACACACACACACACACACACACACACACACACACACACACACACACTGTATGCACATCTGCACTCACATACACCCTGACACTCGGTAGAACGCAGCAAGCGTTGACGTAAGACAAAACTGCAAACCACTCCCCGATGCAAACTCGCCTTCTCCTTTGAGAAACTCCTACATGACCTTAAGAGTATAATCAAAATAAAAGAAGAGAGAAAACAAAACAAACAAAAAAAACCCCAAAAAACCAAAAGAAAAAAACCCACCAAGGACGTAAACAAACTTCACTTGTATCTGTTAAATAACATTGAAGGAAATGATCCCCCAAGAACATGGACAAAAACAAGCACTTCAAAACCGTTGTCAGGATATGGCCACTTAGAAGCGTAATGAACTGGACGCAAATCCCAGCGGGGACTCTTGTGAAGTGAGGAAGCGTATCACGTGCAAGAGTTGAGTTTTATCAACTGGGCTACAGAGTTTCAAACAGTCAACGCATTCAGGGGAACATTAGAGAAAATTCTTAGGTTCTGAGGTAATGAAACTGAAAGCGATCGTTGTGATGTCTTCGGGAGATGCACTTTGGATTGGAGAGCCGGGGCACACACACGCGCGCGCGCGCACGCGCACACACACACACACACACACACACACACACACACACACACACACACGTACGCAGCACACACGCACGCACGCACACGGGGAGGGGGGGGAGCGACAGAGAGGCAGTTTTGTGTGTGACAGCAAGTAATATTTCAACTGAAAGCCGTCTTGCTTTAAAGTTGAAAACAAAATGTTTTAGTTTTAAACACAAACAAACCTTTCTCCCCAGAGAAACAATCCAGCCCGTGCGGCTGTTACAACAAAACAAACTGAACTTCCTCCGAAACTTCTTTGCGGCGCCCCGTTTTCTATCCTGTAAACTGAAGAACTGTTTTCGGTTAGTCGCTCGCAACCAGGCGAGTTTAACTGGCGCCTGTTTCCTTTACAACGAGCCTGAAAACTCCGTTCTTGAACTGTTTGCGTCAGCTTAGAAATTTTGAAGCAGAGTAATTGCTCACTTAAAACCCTGTCTTAATCAACGGCCTCAGACAAGAGAGAGAACGAGAGAGAGAGAGGAGTGGGGTGGGGGTATGGAGGGAGACGAGAGTGTGCTTCTCTTCAGTGAAAGTTTAATCTTCTGCACCTCTTTTAACTCCGTTCGCCCGAGGCACGCGTTCGGAGCTTTGATTTTTGTCCACAGTTTAACTCTTTGATCTATTGAAATGAGAGTGTTACGTCTGCTGGTCCCAGACAATGGCGACAGCGGTTTCAAGGAACGTGATGACGCCGCCAGACCGATCTCCGCCGACCTCGCGCAATTTCCGGTCCAGGTTTTTCGCTAGCCAAGAACAAATTAGTACAAGTGGCGCACGAGCCGGTTTCTCGCTAGTCTTTAATCATCTCTCGAGCTCCGGCTCTGTGTGTATAGATCTTCTTCTCAGTTTCTTTCGCAAGGTACTGCTGAATAAGCAGCAAGTCAGGTCCCCCAGATTAGATTTTCACCCTATCCTGGAGGTATCATCGACTGAGAAGATATTAAAAAGAGCTCTCGGTTTCCGATGACTTTTCAGGTTTCTGTTCCTCTGGGCCCGTATGTAATAGTCGAGGTTAGGGCTTTTAGCGCCGGGTTAGAGTCTAACCTCTAACTAAACTAGCTCTAGGGTTAAATTTTCTGTTGTTTTTTGTTTAAAATCAAGAAGCAGGCCCATTCCAGCAAGGTGCCTAAACCGTTATAGAAGGATTTTTTTTCTCCCTTTCTTTGCTTCCTTTCTTATTTAATTTTGCTTTTGAGTTTCTTTTGTCCTAGTCTGGGTTAGGCCCGTAGCCGTGGGTTAAATTAACCTCGACCTTTCCATACGGACCCAGAGGCGTATAATGACGCATGTCTGGCATATCATCTTCAACGCTAAAGAAAACGTTTCATCGAATGTGTATACTTTCACTTGTGTCAAGATATGTCACTCACCATCGTGCAGACCCGGATCGGAGTAATATTGCCCTAAAACTGCTGGACATGGCGCTGGTTGGTCTGGGACAACTGATTACTGGCGCAGTCCGCACAAGAAGAGCATCGTAGGTTGAAAGAAAGCCACATTCCTCGAATACACTAGAAACGAAACGGCCCCTTTCAATTGCCCAAATGGAGCAAGCACCCCATTCGGCAAACAGCCTTGGAGTTAGACTAGCGTCGTAATTAAGTGGCATTTTCCCTTCCATTTAACACACGCTTATATTTCTTGAAAGCGTCAATTTTTGTGACCAAATAAAATGTGCATGAGTTGGTGGTAGAGTGGTTCAAGGGTTCACGTTGACTTGTGTTTACTTGTCCGCTGCGATTCGTGTGAGACTGAGTCTGAATAAAATTTGAGACCGATGGCAAATCAGTTCTTCTAAAACGCATCACGGAAGATGCTTTGAAAGTTCGAAAGCTTTGCAATATTTTACAGTTCTTTCTCTGTCTGACTCGGAGAAACCTACGGAATAACCTACAGGGAGCTGTTAGGGCGGTCGGTCCTGTCAAGAACTTCTCCATGGAGGAGGAAAAGGATGTGTTGACTCTCCAGCAATTCAGTTCAGAGCTTTACCATTTAACTGGGTGCGAGTCAATAAGGACATACTAAAATAAAATGCTAGGTCAGAGTCTGACATAAGATTGTGTATGTCTCTGACTGGGTGAGCAGCAGCAGCAGCAGCAGCAGCAGCACCACCACCACCACCACCACCACCACCACCACCACCACCACCACCACCACCACCACCACCAACAACACAACAACAACAACAACAACAACAACAACACACACACACACACACACACACACACACACACACACACACACACACACACACACACACACACTCACGCACACGCACACGCACACCAAGCACTGATAAGACTCGTGACAGCAAACACTGGACTGATACAGTAACTAGTATAGAAGTTAAAAAGAAATCAGCCATTCAGACTCAAGAAACCGCTCTCTCTCTCTCTCTCTCTCTCTCTCTCTCTCTCTCTCTCTCTCTCTCTCTCTCTCTCTCTTCTTCTTCTTCTTTGGCAGACTGAGCTAACAAATGTCAGCGGATCCCATCATGTTGACAAGCTGGAGTGTGGGCAGACAAAGCGAGACGAAAACGGAAGGCGGGAGTCAACAACCTAAACAAGATTAGCTGCCTCAACAATGCTCCTCCCGCTAAAGCTATTTTCCCCCACGACTATGTCAGCACTTTGGGGCGAGGCGACTCTCTCCCCCCACCACCCTCCCCTCTCTGTCTGTCTGTCTGTCTGTCTGTCTGTCTGTCTGTCTCTCTCTCTCTCTCTCTCTCGGGGAGCCGGGGTGGCCGAATGGTAGAGCGCTGAACTTCCAATGCTCGGGTCGTAAGTTCGAATCCCGGCTGGGGCCAAATATTTGTGCTGGCTTTTTCATCGTTGCCCCGTCTTTGATATCACCCGTATGTGGTGGAAAAGGGCGTTAAACTCCTAAACACCCCTCCCTCTCTCTTTTGTGGTGTAAAATGTGTGTGTGTGTGTGTGTGTGTGTGTGTGTGTGTGTGTGTGTGTGTGTGTGTGTGTGTGTGTGTGTGTGTGTGTGTGTGTGTGTGTGTGGAGGCTTTCCTTAATTATTCCTTAGTTACTTTTGTTGTTGCAGCAACGACAGTTAAAAACCTGACGTATATTTCAAAACTGTATTTCAAATTGTGAAATGTAAAGAATCAGTGTCCTCTCTCTCTCTCTCTCTCTCTCTCTCTCTCTCACACACACACACACACACACACACACACACACACACACACACACGCCGCCGCACGCACGCACGCACCACCACCACACCACCACACACACACACACACACACACACGGAGGAGCGCCTGTCATCTCGGAATCACATTACACCGACGGCTCCCAGTCCGGACAATGGCAACCAATTCCGTCTGCTGGCGTAAGTAATCATCGATATTTGAACTTCTGGCTCTCTTTGGGGACCGGTACCACCACTCCACAGTCTCGCCTTTGTGTGATCAACGGGAGAGAGGGGACTGGGGAGAGGGGGGGGGGGGAGAGGGGGGTCGCTGCCCGTGTCAATGTTGGCTCAAATTTTGCCCGCTCCTCCGTCGCCCTGTCAAGTGTAGTCTAAGGTAGAGAGGTGATCTGACAGCTAGTACTGGTCGTTTCATTTAGATTTCCTGTACTGTATATTGTAGCAGTTTTAGCAGGAGTACGTTCATCGTGAATATTTTTTAAAATTCTCGCAAAGCAGCGAATCAGTTCAGCACACACGCATGCACGCACAAACGCACGCATGCACACACGCACAAAGTAAACACAACAACAACAACAAACACGTGCTCACACACCATCCGATTTTCTTCCTTTCTTTCTTTGTCTCAAAACAGTGTATTTCACACACACACACACACACACACACACACACACACACACACACACACACACACACACACACACACACACGCACACACACACGCACGCACGCACACACGCACGCACGCACACACGCCATAAACTATTGCTACTGCTTGGTGTGAACGTGATTCACTGGACACAATGTTTCCACAGACAACATGTTTAAATTGAGGTAATTAGGTGATAATTGGGAATCTGTGATCTGATTGCATCACACTGCCGGTCAGGTAGTCGCATTTCGTTAGGAAATAGCACTCAAAAACTGGACGATTTTTTTTCTTCTTCAAAATAAGTGAATTAGAGTAGAACATTGGGCACTGCCTACCATCACCCACCCACTTCAGCGGTATTGTCTGAGCGTCCCTTCATTCTTTCCAGCGGCAATTATTTTCTCTCTCTCTCTCTCTCTCTCTCTCTCTCTCTCCCCCCCCCCCCCTCTCGTTTCTCTGCGGGCGGTAATGAAATTGTTGGACAATTATTCTCACTAATCATCCCAGTTTGTTTAATCACATTGTCACCGCTGCCAGTCTGTCGCCACGGGCAGTGCGGTCAGGCTGTGTCTACAGTCCGCACGTGTGCGCGCACACACAGACACACACACAGGCACACACAGACACAGACACACACACACACACACACACACACACACACACACACACACACACACACACACACACACACACACGGATTGTATTATTCAGGACAGAGTCCATTAAAACTTTACAATCTGCTGCTGTCCTGCACAACTTCCTGTGAGTCAATACACCCAAGGTTTAAGACAAAGCCAACTATGATTTACGCACACGCACACACACACACACACACACACACACACACACACACACACACACACACACACAGAGCCACAAAATTAATTATTGAATTCGCACCACCAAACACAAGCAATAAAAATAAAAATAAGGTCAGGCACTTAACATTAACATTAGCAAAACTTTCTCACAAGGCTGGATACTGTCGGATCCATGAGGATACGATAACGATTATTATGTTCAGAGTTTTGGTCACCGTGATAGTGTATACATGCATGGCGGTGTTTCTATATTACATTGAAGTTGTGTGTGTGTGTGTGTGTGTGTGTGTGTGTGTGTGTGTGTGTGTGTGTGTCCGTGCGTGCGTGCGTGCGTGCGTGCGTGCGTGCGTGCGTGCGTGCGTGTGTGTGTGTGTGTGTGTGTGTGTGTGTGTGTGTGTGTGTGTGTGTGTGTGTGTGTGTGTGTGTGTGTGTGTGTGTGTGTGTGTGTGTGAGAGAGAGAGAGAGAGAGAGGCTTTGACTTTGATGCGTCGTTTAACAACTTAACAACGGTAGAAGGTGTTGCTTACACTAACCATTTTTTTTAAAACTTGCCGTTGAACACTAAACTACGAGCAACATAATGGTAGTACAAAAAGCACAAGAAAATTAAGCACAAAGAAAAACGACAACAAGAAAACAAACCAAAAAACCCACACACAAAAAACGACAAAAAACAAAACAAAACAACAACAGCAGCAAACATACAACAAAACCACACACGCACACAATAGACAACAAAGTAATACGAGAGAGAGAGAGAGAGAGAGAGAGAGAGAGAGAGAGAGAGGGGGGGGGAGGTTGGGTGGGAATGAGAGGTGGCACTGGCCAAAGCGAGGACAAAGCTCGCCAGATGGTCGTTGTCCAGGGGGCTATGGCGACGGCTGGGTGCTGCCCGCGGGTGGGTGGGTTTATGAGGTCCCAAATGTTAATAAGTCATGCGAAGACTAATCACCGTGCTGAGAAGTGAAACGCTCAGACTTAATTCAGCATAAACAGTCACAGTTCGACGTCACGGTGACCGCACTTCTACAGACGAAGACTGAACAGCATTTCTATCAGAAAATAGGGTGGGTGGATGTTTAGGAGTTTAACGTCCTTTTCCGCCGTGTATGGGTGATATCAAAAACGAGAAAAAAACCAGCACAAATATTTGGCCCCCGCCGGGATTTGAACTCACGACCCGAGAACTGAAAGTGCAACGCTCTACCATTCGGCTATCCCGGGTCCCGTTACCTAGTAACGTGACGCACGTTCCAAAACTTCAATTTCACGACATTCACGGTTTGCGGCTGACTCTAAAAGCATTAGGTTAATAAGGCTTAAGTTCCTATTTTCTTGCATACTGTGCCAAAACCAATCAGAAGGCTCCCCTATCAGAAAACAGGTTTCAGGGCAGCATAACTATCACTGTATATTTGCACTGTGTGCAGGAAAATAGTCACAAGTTCCAAACTGTTTTTTAGAGTAAGTCACAATAGGCTGAAGAAGAGAGTGGAAAGTGAAACTTCCCTATTTTACCCCGTCACGGGTGGGCCGGTGGGTGTTTGGGAGTTTAACGTCCTTTCCCACCACGTATGGGTGATATCACAGACGGGGCAACGAGAAAAAGGCCAGCACAAATATTTCGCCCCAGCCAGGATTCAAACTCACGACCCGACCATTGAAAGTCCAACGCTCTACCACTGATTCGGCTATCCCGGGTTCCCCTACCCAGTCACGTGACGCACGTTCCAAAACTTCAATTTCACGACACTGATTCACGGTTTGCGGCTGAATCTAAAGGCATTAGGTTAATTACTTAATAATTAGGTTAAAGTTCCTACTTTCTTGCATATTGTGCCAAAACCTAATGTTGTAAAGTTTATTTTGCGTGCGACTATGATTATTTTGGGAACGTCTTCAGGGAACTTCTGAAGACGCTCACCTTTTCCTTGTCCCTCTAATCCTTTACCAGTTCTGTTCCTAGCCACCGACCGCCGTGGAAAACCAGAAACCAAACGCCATAAAGCACACAGGACGGACAAAGTCCTTTTCTCTTTCAAAGCCACACCTCTTTTCTCCCTGCGAATATCAAATCCAAAGCTACGGAGCGTGATAATCTGTGGAACGGCTGCAGGTGTCGATTTCCGAACCTGGTGTTGTGTTTCCGACACACTAATCTGTTCTTTGTAAACGTCATCCCTGGCTGCTACCCCCACAGCACGTGCGATACGACCACGTATTGTTTCCAAGGCCCGCTCTGATTTCCCATAAACCCACCCCTTAACGGGCGGGGGTGGCGATAGCAAAGGCAAGTTATGGCCGGTTTTAATTGCCTGATTTATTAACGTGAGTGCCGGGCGCTCGCAGGCACGTGCGAGAAGACCGGAAGCCACAAAATGGTGCCGCCGGAGAGAGACTGGGAGAGAAGCCACCGCTTGCCTAATTTCATTGTAAGGGGCGCGATTACTGGACGCGAGATTTATGACGTATTATTTGCGGCCAACAAAAGAGCCTGTAACAGAGACTGCGGCTGAGCAGCGCCGGTCGCCATCTCCGTGACATCGGAACGACCGACGGGAAAGTTGATCATGCTGTGAACGATGTGATCATTTGCCGCCTGGCTCCGGGTAACGTTTAGTTTGAGAAGATAATTTTTATACTTTTAAATATCCGAAGCTCATAGACAGTTTATCAGTCTCCAGCAGTGTAACAAACGCTGCTGACGACTGGAAGAGTACCAGCAAAAAGGAGTACATGCTCTCCCAGAACTAAAAGTAAGCTACTAATTCAGAAAGGGGGTAACCCATACGGAAACCAGGGTCGAAAGAAGTCGAAACAGTGACGCATTTTCAGATAGGCGGACAGACGCCTGAAATCTTCGTGAAAACCCTCTTATGTCATTTGATTGTACAGGGAGAAACATTTTAGACGATGTCTTTCCATCCTCAAGTTAAAGCATCCACGTCATCCGAGTGGACGAGAAGGTAGACCACGTGACGTTTCACGGCGCCACCTAACTGGAAGAGAAGGTAGATCTCACTGGAATGAGAGGTAGAGACCACGTGACGTTTCTCCTCTCGGCCGGATCGCGGCGTCGTCATAATTATGTTTGGAAGAGAAGGTAGATCACGTGATGCTTCTCCTCTGGGATCGCGGTACTACGCTAAATACAGTAAAACATTTTTGCCCCTTTATTAAATTTGTGTGCAGACTATAAAAAAGGCAATCTTGGGCTTTTTGGTGGTTTTGTGAATTAGTTTCATGCCAGGTAATAGTAAAATTAGGGGAAAATGAGCCTGGCGTGTGGACTATTTGTATTCATGCGCGGCTGGCACAAGATCCAGCAGACGACAGAGGAATGAGGGGGGTATGTGTCGCTGCTATCATTGCCAAAGAACGGAATATTGGAATTTGTTGAAATTTACTTTATACATGAGTCTTTGACTGCCGGATGTTTGTGATTTTGGTGAATTTTAAAGCATTTCTAGGGTGTCATATGCAACGTTATGTTTAATAAGAATCTACAGCGTTTTCTTTGAAAATCGGCATCTGTATAGTGTAGCGAAAGGATGCATCTGCCGTTTGATGTCGTCACAGCAGGCATCGCAGATTTGGTTTAAACAAGTTTATTGCCATACAGTTTGTTCAAAGTAAATAAACAATTTCTGAGCATGAACAAGCTAGGCTTATAATAATGCTCAGAGGTCAATAAACAAGTGCATGTTAACGGTATTGCAATGGCGGTAATTATAGTAAATTAGAACTGAGAGAGAGAGAGAGGGGGGTGTCTAAGTGTACTTTAAAAAGAAAAGAAAAAAAATCTCCGCTGGGCTGCGCTAGGCTCTGTCAAGGAAGTAACGTATAACTAAAACCTAAAAACTTAAAAACCATCGCAGATTTAAAGTACTCACTGGGGTTTTCACATCTCGTGCCACCCAAATCACCCCTGTGTTTATACACAAACTGTAAGTTCTGACACCTCATATGCAACAATATATTTTAAGAGGAATATATAGCGTTTTTCTTGAAATTTGCATCTGTCTCCTGTAGCCTTTATGAAAGCGGAGATGGCGACCGTACAGAAGAAGCGACACCTTACTTTGACTAGGATTACACACTCCGCACTCCTGCCTGAAGCCTTGCGTGCCGTAATTGTGTTTCGTTCGTGAAACAGCTTAGCTTAGCTGAGTTGCCCGACCCCTCAAATAAAAGGGGCAGAAAAGGAGGATAGTGAACCAAAAAGCGGTGTATTTAAACTGACAGGATAAAACGGTGAAACTGGAAACCTTTCCCTGCGTGACTGATTGTCAGGCGGGTCACCCTGAGACTATAATTGTCCCCAGCAGTTAGCGAATCGATGTTGTGCTGGTGTTGGGAAGTATGGCTGATCAGACTCTGACAATACGGTTTTTTTCTGAAACCGTTTAAAACACAAGCTTGCCGATCATTTTAGGATTAAGCCACTGCCCGGAGAGAAAAGTTGTGGACCAGTTATCATCGTAAATCACGGAATTACCGTGTCAGCAATGTCACATCAAAAGAGAGGCGATAAAAAAACCGTGTTTTATGTGGGAGATAATTCAGATTTGACGCTACACCATCAACCTTATTTCCATCTTTGTTAAACGCGTGTGATGATTAGGCAGGCCCTTACCCTTGGTATTTGTGTGATATGGATTTGTACGCGAATTCTTTGAGGAGCCACTTTGTTTCCTTGTGTGTGTGTGTGTGTGTGTGTGTGTGTGTGTGTGTGCCACAGTGTGTGTGTGTGTGTGTGCGTGCGTGCGCGCGCGCGCGCGCGCGTGTGTGTGTGTGTGTGTGTGTGTGTGTGTGTGTGTGTGTGTGTGTGTGTGTGTGTGTGTGTGTGTGCGTGCGTGCGTGCGTGGAAGGGTGGCGCTTGTGGTGGTGTTGACGGTGGTTGGAGGAGGAAGGGGTTTGGGTGAAGAGAGTTGCCCATTTTCCTATGACTTTATTTCCTCTGTAACATCAGTCTCTCCCGGGCAATTTCAGTCTCAGCCATGGTTCACGTGAACACGCTCATAAATATAAACTTTGATTTCTTGTGCTGTGTTGTGCACTGCTGTACTACTGATGGCGTTGTGTCCAACTTGTCTCTACAGGAATTGAATGTTTAATGAAAGGAATGAAAAACAGATAATAAGCTAGTTGCTGTAGACCTAAAAAAAATTATGGTGAGGCAGGGTCAGGGCCAGTTACACTAGTCATCACCCATAACTGCCCTTCTGCCCAACTCGACAGGGGAAGAAGAAGAACAAGAAGAAGAAATGCCAGGGACAGTTACACTAGTCATCACTCATACCTGGGCTAGGTGATATATGAGTTTTTGAATGAATTAGTCCTGCGGAAGACTACTGTATTTTTTTTATGGACAAGCAATAAACAAACTCAAGCAATAAGGAGATCAACTGTTACGAGTCAGCACAAGTAGCCTACTTTGTTTTTTGTTTGGTTGTTGTTGTTGTTGGTGGTGGTGGTTTTCCTGCTTTCCCTGTTTGACAAACACTGGCATCAGACATCAGGTGTCCATCCTCCTCGGGGAGGAGCGTTGGACTTTCAATGCTCGGGTCGTCAGTTCGAATCCCGGCTGCGGCCAAATACATCTACTGGCTTTTTTCTCGTTGCCCCGTCTTTGACATCACTCTTACGAGGTGAAAAAGGACGTCAGTGAAACCCTCAAACACCCACCCACCCCCATCAGTCCTCAACACACAAACATACCCAGTCAGTTTCGCAAGCCATGAGCCACTGTCAGCTGTCGAATTGACTGACAGGCATTCGGACTGACCTAAAGAATTGCAGTGTCTGCGTACGACGTTCTAACACCACAATCTCTTTCTGTAAAGTAGTTCATGTCCACAACGAGATGCCAAACCCTCTGCAAGCCCGATCCCCGTCAAATAATCGCGCTAATAACTGCTGTAGATACTGCCGTCGACTAAGGTTATAATTTTCATTTTCATTACAGTTTCACGACGGAATGTACAGTTTTCGCTTCCGCCCCCAGGGGCTTCTCATTTTCATCAGCCTCACCAATCTCTCTGTTTACCTAACCACAAGCTGCGTGCAAACAGCCCATCAAACCCACGTCACCACACAAGAGAGTTCTGCGGTAATTTCGGGCGCCTGGGACTACGGGGTGTAAGTCAAAATTGACGCGAGTGTGTTTGGTGCTACTCCGTTCATTGCGATGATTGCTTTATAGTGCAAAGCCGTATGTTTAAAATATGAGCATACACAGGGTCTCTGCTTTGTAGTAAGGCTTTAATCGAAAGTTTGTTTTGTTTGTTTGATAAAAGGCCCCTTTCTGAGGATTATGACACACGGGAGACATTTATGTTCAAAGAAACATGGAGAACAACTTTATACACGCTCCGGAAAAATTAGGGGAAAGGTATGTTGTAGCCGTATGTCAGGCGAGAACCACGGAAAAACTGACACCATGTTCACCATGCAAAAACACTCCCAAGTGACACCAGTCTAAGTTTCACGCCGACAAACATTGAAAACACTCGGTGCTATTGAAATTTGAAAATGATAACACTTCCTACTACTACTACTTCTACTACTACTACTACTACTACTACTACTACTACTACTACTACTAAGCGCATTAATGTAGGCGCTTTATCCCTAATATCTGGCTCACGCGTGAGGAGCTAAACCCAACACGCACGCTCACGTGAATCACACGCATTCTCTCACACATTGGACATGAACACAATACAATCACGTGGTGCGAAGGGAAAACTCGGCAATTTAAGTTCCGGAAGTTTAGATTTGCATTTATTTTTTTAATTTTGTGGGCTGAACATTTCCGAAGCAGAGGGGGTGGAAGCCGCAGTACCCGGAGAGAACCGCCGACGGTCGGCCCGAATGAACGATGCCACGTACGAGAAAGAAAAATTCTTCGCCCCGAGTGGGACTCGAACCTGACCTCTCGCATTGGTGACCAAGTCTTAACCACTAGACCACCGACCGCTCCACCTACCGTTTGGAAACACTCTGTCCTGGTGGGGGAGCCGGGGTGGCCGAATGGTAGAGCGTTGGACTTCTAATGCTCGGGTCGTGAGTTCGTATCCCGGTTGGGGCCAAATTGTGCTGGCTTCTTCATCGTTGCCCAGTCTTTGATATCACCCGTATGTGGTGGAAAAGGAGGTTAAACCCCCAAACACCCACCCCTCACCCACCCCCTGTGCTGGTGGTGCTACTTTTGAAGCGGTGTAGCACCACAGTCTCTCACGTCTATTTTGACTACACCCAGTCAGGGACCGTTTTCGCTATTGTCCCGCCTCCCAGCACCGCGGTCGAGCACTTTACTGACGCACACGTCCGACTGTTAGACCGTTGCGCACAAACGTTACTCGCATTAGCATGAGAAGATGCTTTCGGCCGGCCATCGATATTTCTTCTGCAAACACGGCGGTAATTTTTCAGCCAACAACCCGTGAAAAGAGCGCCAGGGAAGGAGCGAAGAGATTCCCAAGATCGATTCCCAGGACTCAGCGCCCAGCCAACGTATACCGCGTTCCTTTGATCACGGCTCCCCATTTATGGGTAACTGGCCCCGAGCCCTTGTGAGCTGCTAGCTCCGCCGCTTAACATGCATGTCCATGTGTGGCCAGTGAGTCAAGAGGGTTTGCCTTGCGTGTTGCTCGTGCATGACCCTCTGGTGGGAAGAGTTGTTGGTCTTGATTTGATTGGCAGAGTTATTGGCCCTTCAGCAGCGAGGCGCGGATCGCTGGGGGGGAGTCAAGATTTTCAGGATAGCCATTGACAGTTCAAATATTATTTCAAAAGTGCTGCGTTATTCGTGCCGTTTACGTTCGCTTGCCTGCTTGTCGTGGTTTTTAAGACAGGAAAGAAGGCGCTTTGGCCATAAACACTTAAAGCTATCACCGTCCTTATATTGAAGCTTGATTTCATTTTGTTGAGTTAGTTTGCTGCAGTAAACATGTAGTGCTTAACGAACCATCAGAAACATCCCCCACAATCGCTTCAATATTCACGGCGATTTGGAGTTCTGATGAAGAGCAAAGAATCCTCGAAGTTGACTTAATCGTTAATATCACCCCCCCCCCCCCCCCACTCCAAAAAAAAAAAAAAAAAAATCTAACTTTTGTTGAATCCTTCGGCGTGATTCGCTTGGAGTAATTTGTATCGTCTGCGTGGATGCTCCTTTACGTTAATTCTCTCGTGGTCGCATTGACATTTACGATGCCTTTCGTGTGGTGGCTAATCCAGCGTGCACAGCTCCTCAGCAAACGAGGGACGTAGAATGAGGTGAATTCCACGTGGGCGTACGTCTGGAAGAATTCTATTGCTACGTCAAATACGTTGAAGTGGTTGACGATGCTTTTTTTCGGTTCGCAGGCTCGCATTTATTAGTCACTCTGTTGGCTTTTTAATATTTCTTATAGTTAATATGTTGGACTGTTTCCGGGTCTTTTCTGTTAATGCTCAAGGAACTCTTAATGGTCGGTTCTCGCGTCTGAAAGGATGGATTTTATTACCATCAAAATAACCAACAAATTAGATCATACGGAAGACGGCTTTCATTTGTGATATACTCCTAACTTCAGTGTCAGAAGCTGTAACGGTTGAGATTATTTTGTGTTTCACATTTACGCAGAGAAGAAAACTTAGAACTGTAAGTTTTAGGGGACCTGTATGTTAGCAAAATTTAGGGCGATGCGATTGAAAATATTGCCAATGCTTTTCGGAAAAATCAGAGAACGATTGAAATTTGTCCGAAACTGAACAGCCCCCCCCCCCACCCCACACACACACCCCATCCCCCACCCCCCACCATGCCTAAAATGCAGGATAATAATAATAAGTATTGTATAGGTGCTTTACCCACTTTCATGAATCGGCTCAAAGTGCCGCGAACTGAACCCAACACGCACGCTCACATGAATCACACGCATTCTCTCACACACTTGACATAAACACATTACAATCACGTGGTGCGAAGGGCCAGCTCAGCTATTTAAATTTCGGGATTTAGAATTGCATTTATTGTTTTCAAATTTTGTGGGCTGAACATTTCCAAAGCAGAGTGGGAGGAAGCCGGAGTACCCGGAGAGAACCCCCGACGATCGGCCAGAATGAACGGTGCCACATATGAAAAGAAAAGATTCTTTGCCCCGAGTGGGACTCGAACCCCTGACCTCTCGCATTGGTGACAAGTCTGTTAACCACTAGACCACCGATTGCCCCAGGATATCAAAGTAAAGAAACTTTGTAGACAGCATGAATGTGCAGCTCGAACTAGCACCTCACTAATAGTTAATTACAGTGAAGAGGGCGTAGTGATGAAAGGCGATTGATCACATGTGTTTGTGTGATGCCTTTGTTTGTTTAGTTGTTTGTTGGTACATATGTTGATAATGAAGGTCACAGCGTTCACGATATCGCAGTGGTTTCAAGGGTGGGTGGGCGTGTAGGTGTGTATCGTCCTTTTCCACCACCTGAGGGTGATATCAAAGACGGGACAACGAGGGGAAAAAACAAGGGGGAATGGCCCCATCCCATAAAGTTGTTTCTCCAAATTAATGCTATTTTGTCTGTTTCGTTGTTATTGTTGCCGTTGTTTTGTTTGTTTGAGTTGTTGTCTTCTTCTTCTTTCTCTGTTCAAGTCTGTATGATCTATCAAGGCATTAGATCCGCTACGCTATAGCGGATCTACAATCTTGGTTGGGGGGGGGGGGGGGAAAAAAAAGCACAAATTATTGGATCATAGCCAGGATTTGAACTCAACACCTGAGCATTGAAAGTCCAATGCTCAACTGTCCGGCACCTCCCCGGCCCCCCTCCTTCCCCAGTAGTGGTTTCAAAGTGGCAGCGACGACCTTGTAAGTGTGCGACAGACACCTTGGTACTTAGCTGCATACAAATCGCAGCTGCTCTGAAATGTAGGCCATGATAAATCTGGCTATCAAAAGCCGGGGCAGGTGTTGTGGTGGCTTACTCTCTAACGGTGTGGATGGCTCCGTCCTGAGCTGTCTTATCTGACAAGTACTTTCTGAAAGAGTAGGTAAGTAGAGAAGATGGTTTACTTCAAGTGTCGGCTAATGCAGTCCCATCAGAAAGCTTCTTTTTTTTTGCAGACGTGTTCTGCATCGTGTCTGCGACTATTTTTAAATAGTTTGGTGCGTGCGTGCGTGCGTGCGTGCGTGCGTGCGTGCGTGTGTGTGTGTGTGTGTGTGGTTGTGTTGTGTGTGTGTGTGTGTGTGTGTGTGTGTGTTGTGTGTGTGTGTGTGTGTGTGTGTGTGTGTGTGTGTGTGAACGTTCAGTGAGGTGTTTTAGTGAAACGTCTTTCGATAACAAAGGTGTTGTAGCATGGGTTCTGTAAACAATATTGCTCATTGGTTATTCCCTAGTATTTTGCATGTACATGTACTTTGTCCTTCTCTTTCGTGATACGTCTCGTAACACACTATCTGGTGAGTCACCAACTTTTCAAGGTACAGATAATAATATAAAATATACAACACACACAGTATAGGTACGCTCTGAACGGACCGTGACGAAAGTGAAACGACCATGACATTGAAGAAACTGCAGTGCAAGGCCGCGACAGCACAGCCTGAGTGGACAAAACTTGATTCGTCCTGTACAAGGAAGTGAGAACATCCGGTAATCGTACAACAGCACTGACTTCGGCGGAACACACAATGTACTCTTATGAAATGTGGGACAGTTACACGGCTGTCCCGCCAGTTTGGGATGCTGCGTGTGTGTCTGTTCCAACTGTAAGCGCTACGTTTTCCATGATTTTGACGTTCTTTCTGTTGCTACACTGATTTCAAGTGATTTACAGTCATAACTGAAACGACTCAATGGGAAATCTGATGAGAAAACGAAAACGCAACGAACAGCGAGTTGACTCCACTGCTAACAACGCTGCCTCCCCTGAACGCTCGGGAACAGAGCTATCTCCAGACGTAGACGGGGACACTCAGGTCGAACTACCTCCAGTGACGGACGGGCTAGTCGTGAGAGCGCTGTTCGACTTCGTGGCGTTGGACAAAGGTAGTCTCGCCTTTGAGAAAGGAGATGTGATGCGAGCTGACCCCGCGACGCTGCAGCAAGACTGGTGGACAGCGACCCACCTGGGGACACGCAAAACCGGGAAGATCCCCAGATCCTACGTGTGCAAGGACGACGCTTCGTTAGAGGCGCGGGACTGGTGGCTTGATGCCGACGCGAAACACGCCCGCAGCGAGTCTGAGATCGTGTTACTGCTACCGAAGAACAGTGAGGGAACCTTTCTTCTCCGTCGCTGCAGCGACGTGTCCGTGTTGGCTGTCTTGTCTGTACGCTATGAAGACGTGGAGACCGGTGACCCGGCGGTTGCTCACTACAAGCTGAAACAAGTCGATGACGAAGGTTTGTTTTTCTTCAATCCCAACAGACAATTTCCCGACGTGTTTCAGCTCATCGAGCACCACTCACGCCAAGCTGATGGGCTGTGTACAAAACTGACCGCGCCCTACCCGAGAATCCAGCCCGTGGAAGGTTTTTGCAAACTGGAGATAGACAGGGAGGCGATTCAATTAAACGCCATGCTTGGAAACGGGCGTCTCGGCACGGTCTGCAGAGGCGAACTTCTCCGGTCAGTTGACGTCGTCGTCAGGGCCTTGGACACGGACGAAACAGATCCCCAGGCGGCTATGGACTATGCGCGAGTCCTGCACCAGGTGCGGCATAAGAACCTGGTGCGCCTGCTCGGTGTGTGTTCTAGCATGGAGCCTGTCTACTTTGTGATGGAGTACATGCCCAACGGGTCTCTGCTGGACTTCCTCAGGCAGGACAGCGGGCAGCTCGTCAAGCTCCCCGTGATCGTCAAGATGGCGGCGCAGATCTCGGACGGCATGGCGTACTTAGAAGCAAAGACCATCCCTCACCTCGACCTGCGAGCGGCCAACGTTCTGCTCGGGCAACACTACGATGTCAAGGTGACCGACATGGCAATGAAACGCATTTTCAACGAAGACCCATTCACACCGACAGACTTCAAAATTCCCCTCCGATGGATGGCGCCAGAGGCTCTAATGTACGCTAGGTTTACGGTGAAGTCTGACGTGTGGTCGTTTGGTGTGCTTTTGTATGAACTTAACAGTCGCGGTGCGACGCCTTACGTTAGCCTCACCGGCAGAGATTTTGTGAAACGGGTGACAGAGGGATATCGACTGCCTCGACCTCAGGGATGCCCAGAGCCCTTCTACGAGATGATGACCCGATGCTGGCATGCAGAACCCTCTCAGCGTCCTACGTTTGAGTACCTGCACTCCTTCTTTGGCGACTACAATGTAAGCACGGAAGAGAAGTACAGACAAATAGAGACAGAAGCCACGTAGTGACGAGGACACGTTCATGTGGTTAGTCCGGTGTAGGATCCGGTCCGGTCCCCCCTCTGAAGCAGTCCCCCGGGGGACCAATTCGTGGCAAAAACTGCTCTATAATGGTCCCCCTTAGACATCCAGCCTCGTTTTCGACTGGTCCCCCTGGGCGATTTTGGTCCCCCCTCGCATCCAAAGTAGGCCCCCTCTCGAACTGGTCCCCCTCTTTTCTAACCAATGTAGAGCTATGTCAGTATTTATTTTTAACTTTATTGTTATAGTGTGTGTCAACTCAGTAGAAAACGTGACTCTGGATCTCTCTCACTCTCTCTCTCTCTCTCTCTCGCCCCCCACACTTTCTCTCCCCCCATCTCTCAAACACACACACACACACATTATGCACGCACGCACGCACGCGTGCACACTCACTCACGCACGCACGCACGCAAACACACACGCGCACACACACACACACACACACACACACCTCTTTCGTTATATGTATAATTATTTTCATTTTTGTACAGAGATGTTATTCAAGATGATCTTGAACTGGGTCAAGGTTACAGTGTCAAATCTAAACTTTTAAAAGTGATTTAACTTCGTAGATTTGCCGTTCTATGTAGCCTATACTTTTGTTTTTTTTATTTTCTCTTTTTTTTTTTTTTTTGTGGGATGAGGAAACGGTCGCCACTAAAAAACAAAAGTATAGGCTACATAGAACGGCAAATCTACGAAGTTAAATCACTTTAAAAGTTTAGATTTGTTTTTTTCTTTTCTTTTATTTATTTTTTTTGTGGGATGAGAAAACGGTCGCCACGCTTCTTGACACGTCACGTGACTCGTGTCAAACATGCCTATAATTATAAGTACACGACAATTCATTCCGTACTTGGGCCACCGAGGTTGAGATATTTGCTGCAGCCACCCTCTTGGACACGCCCGTGTATGTGTTCACAAGAGAGGCTCCAGGCCGACAACCTAGGTGGCTGAAATACGGGCCAGTTTGGCAATCGGCCCCATTGAAAACAGACAGAGTAATTTATATAATGAATCTTGGACATCACTTTGCTCCTGTTTTTGTGTCACTCCTTAGACCAGAACTGTTAGTCTTCTGCTGTTTTTGTTGTTTCAAGGGTCATGATTTGAGACACTGGTACTCAGTCTTGACTGTCTACTTGAAGTACGCTGAAAGCCAAAGGTGGCAACTAGTTTTCATGTCATGGACACTTACTTAATTTTGAAGAAATATTTTTCTATGGCGTTGTATAGAAAATATTAGATACTTGGTCTTTGATGTTATTCTCTAAATGCTATTTCCAGTTTTAAAAAAATGACAGGAAATGTGGACAGCAAAAAACAACCAATGCAAAAAAACAACTGAAAGAAACAAGAACACAACCAAACAAATATATCTCACACACACAAAAATAACAACAAGCACATAAATCGGAAAAAAAAGAAAAAAAAATGTTCCTATGGCCCTGTGCTGTTGGGGACAATAAAGTTTTGTAACAATAAAGTTAAAAATAAATACTGACATAGCTCTACATTGGTTAGAAAAGAGGGGGACCAGTTCGAGAGGGGGCCTACTTTGGATGCGAGGGGGGACCAAAATCGCCCAGGGGGACCAGTCGAAAACGAGGCTGGATGTCTAAGGGGGGGACCATTATAGAGCAGTTTTTGCCACGAATTGGTCCCCCGGGGGACTACTTCAGAGGGGGGACCGGACCGGATGCTACACCGGGATCCCTACAGAGACATTACATGGCAAATAGAAATTTACGTTTTCATTTCTGCTGATTTGCTATTACTATCGCTGTCCTGGTCACAATTTCTCGCTATGCTTTGCTCGTTTTTGATCTTCTACCGGAAGTGACAATCAGCATTGCTGCAAGAGTTGCGTGCCCTGACTTGGCTGAGCCGCGATGGCGCAAGTGGTTCTGGAAAGTTGTGAATAGTTTTGCCCTCTCGGGCATTTAAAGGATGAACTATACTGACCATTATTATTGGGTTTGATTTGTTTCTTTGTTTTTTGTTCTTGTTTCTTTTTCCCGACATGGCCTGCTGTAAACGGAAAGACTGTGTATTCGACTGAAATGAGGACACTATTAATTTTGTTTGAGATAAAAGACGCTGATGCTGATGATAGTGATGTCTTACTCCATTTTCCGAAAGTATACACACACACCACACACACACACACACACACACACACACACACACACACACTCTCTCTCTCTCTCTCTCTCTCTCTCTCTCTCTCTCTCTCTCACACACACACACACACACACACACTAACACGCACGCACTTTCATCCATGTCATCCACAGAACACAAACAACGGCCCTAGTCCCTTTGAAAGGCAGTCAACAATTTTTCTTTGCCACTAAAGAAGCCTATCCGAAAGAGAAAACTACTATTAAAGTTTGCTGGAAAAAAGAAAACGCCCGACTACACTCCGGCGACACGATAAAGCCGAGATAACTCCATCACACTAGCGGCAGGGCTCCGCGATAGCACACTTTTTTGGACAGGTTCATTCCACTAGCATCACGATAAAAGTAAACACGCCTCACAATAACACCTGTATTATCACGCGAACTCAAAGTGTGTGCTCCTTAAAGGTGTAAGCTCCCAACAAAAAGCTTTCCGGAGTGTGAAAACAATTTACAGAGTCGACCGTGCACGCACAGTCAGCTCACAGTTACACAGTTTTCAGCGATTCGGGGACCCTTCTAAAACCAGAGGACGAGTTTGCCGTGACATCATTTGGCTTTTGGTCAGTGAGCGAGACACATCGTTACAGTGTCCAGCGCCGGGATGTGGAGTGCTGCACGATCTTTCTCGCTCAGTGTCAAAACGCAAACTGAGCTG
>JACVVK020000453.1:270000-327500 GCA_018292915.2 Batillaria attramentaria
ATTTCCGCTAGTGGACAATTGTAGAGTTCTGGATGTAACAGACACCAAACACCGAGAATATTGGGCTGCATGTCGATCTGAGCACGCACGCTCTCTCTCTCTCTGCCTCTCCATGTGAGATCATCCCCTTCACTTTATACCTTTAAGAAACGGCTGTTTAACTGTTTTCGTTCACTTCAATAGAGCTGGAAAGTCAGTTTATGCCCATTTATGTTCCTGGAGTCCACACGCACTTAGAAACCAGTCTTCACTAATTATTATTACCGTCGTCATTTATAAACACCCAGCATGTACATATTTACATAATCATGTTAGTTTTCATTAACGATCAATTACTGCCTTTACTTAAAGATGCGTGTGTGATGAACCATTTTAAGAAGACCACCCAAAAGAAAAAAAGAAGCCTCTCTCTCTCTCTCTCTCTCTCTCTCTCTCCATTTATCTGACGGCTGATGAAATAAACAGAGGAAGACGGATGCTGGGGGAATGAAACAAGAGAGAAACAGTTCATATAAATAGTCGCTGGTGCAGAAAATTAATCTTCAAACTTCTGACAGGTGCACTGAGGAGAAATCCCGGTAGTCTTACACTTCAAACTCGACGCCCTGCCACAGGTTTTCCTCCTCAGTGACTGCATCTCACCTGTACCTGGACACAGAGGCGGCAACGGCTTGCAACTGCTAGTGATCTTGGTTAGCTGGGGTTTATCGTCCACGCCACAACGAGGTGATTGCAGACGGCCCTAGGGGGGCAGGTTATGGGGGGGTGGGGATAGCTACCCTAACTGTACAGTCCAGCTGAACACTTATTCAATCCAGTCAGACTGCCAGGTCGGCAACATTTTATGTATCCTTGACTGTAATGGACAAGTTACACAAACAGATAACGATCAGCGTTCTGAGGCAACATATTCCTGTCATGTGACACCCAAATTTACATATGAAGGAAAACGATATAAGGGAACTCTCGGTTTTTGAGGAAGTTCATTAACCCAACAGTTACGAGCATCTGTATAAAACACTTTGGGAATGGCTCACCCCAACAGTAGTGCAATGAAACGTGAAACAAACTTCCGCCTTTTCATCTCACATCACGGGAAATGTTGATAAGAATGTACTGAATCCGATCTTGTAATGTGACAGTTGTTCTCAGTGAGCCCAACGATTCCGCCTCCCTAACGCTTACTGCATCTACGCACCACGGATGATGTTGTGGTGCTGACAGTTTTAAGGCAGCAACTGACAGGGCACAGTTTGGGGGTGAGGGTGAGGGGGACTGAGGAACAAACCAGTAGGCACCATCGCAAAGTTTCTTCCACCAGATTTAGAAGAAAAAAAGTCGTCAGAATGACTCAGACGGTTGGAATCGTGTTGACCTGTATACTGTATTGAAAATAATAATAATAATATCATTCTTGTATAGCGCAGCATCCCCACAAAGTGAGCTCAAGGCGCATCACAAATGCAGTCTTAAAAAACAAACACAACACGCACTGATACGAGACACACACGCGCACACACAAACAAATCGCGAAAATGATGAGGGCATTATTTCATGAGACTGTGCAAAGTTGTATTCATCGCGACTGGAACCCTAGCTTTCTTCAAAACCAGCCCATCTCTTTATCACTTCAGTCTGGTGAGTCTGGTTGTGGTTGTTTAGGGGTTTCACGTCCTCTTCCATAACATAAGGGTGATATCAAAGACGGGGCAACGAGAAAAAGGCCAGCACAAATATTTGGCCCTAGCCGGTCTCAGTCTGAAAGGGGAATTTTTAGAATGACGTCATAATAATGGGCTTATTGCTGAAAACGGGTTAAACTGATTAATCTACAAATATTTCAGGTCTCTGTCCATAAGTGCCCCACTAAAAAAATATATATATATAAAATACCACAAATCAACGCAGCTAGCGCGACTGTCTTGAGGCTGAGGGAGAAGGGGAAACAGCTGGTGTTCCGTGCAAAATACAGATTGTGCAAACTACATCTTATTTTGCGAGCCCGGATGAGGAGCCACGAGGGTGGAAGGAAAGGAGTTGGGAGCGGCTTTCTGAGCCTTTCATCTCGGATCGGCCCACGCCAGGGTTATCGCCCATGCATACACAAGCACCATATCCAAGGGAGACGAGTAGCTTCCGGCCACGTGTCCACACACTATCGACACCCTGACCGTTGGCAGGAGACAAAGATGTCCTCCACCCTGTCCTCCCACAGGCCGCGATCTTTGGTCGCCCTCTTTGGCCCCCCACTCTCAGTATCGACGGCAAAGTTTGTCCGCATTGCGTGGCGCTGCAGGAGGAAGTTTGGACCAAACCCACTCGACCGATGAGAGGCGATTGCAGCATTGTCTTTCCGAGCACTCAGGGCCGGCAGAAACTCCCAGTCTGTTGTCTTGGACCTCAATCGGTAAACACCGACTGAAGTGCCGGCGCGGTGCAATCAGGAAAACTTAAGAGGGTCTCGGTTTTTGAATCGCCGAAAACTCCATCTCGGACTCGAACTCTTTGTTTCTGGCGGGTCATTTCCCCTTGGCGACTCTTCTTCTTTTGGAGAGAGTCATTGAGATTCTGATTTACGACAAGATTTTGTTATTTTCAGTTCAGTGGCAACCGTTGGACCCAGTCCAGCTTAGCCTGAGGGAATACTAAAAGAAGTTTTATGAAGTTCGTCCTGCCCAGTCGTAGCCCAAGGAAATACTAACAGAAGTTTGGCAAACTACATGAAAAGTTTGATCCTGCTGGAACAGTCGTAGTCCAAGGATATACTAAAAGCAGTTTGACAAAAGTTCGTCCTGCTCAGTCGTAGCCCAAGGAAATACTAACAGAAATTTGACGAACTACATGAAAATTTCGTCCTGCCCAGTCGTAACCTCAGGAAATACTCAACAAAGTTTGACAAACTACATAAAAAGTTCGTCTTGCCCGGTCGTAGCCCAAGAAAACACAAAAAGAAGATTGACAAACTACATGAAAATTTTGTCCTGCCCAGTCGTAGTCTTAAGAAATGCTAAAAGAAGTTTGACAAACTAAAAGAAATTGTCTTGCCCAGACGTAGCCCAAGGAAATACCAAAAGATGTTTGACAAACTACATAAAAAGTTCGTCATGCCCAGCCGTAGCCTAAAGCAATACTAAAAGAACTTTTAAACTACATACGCACGAGACTGCTGAAGCCTGTCTACGAGCCATTTCAAGGCAAATGGCAGCTGGACATTTACGGATTTTCACTTCCTTTTCCCGACCACCACGTAAGGGTGATATCAACGACGGGTCAACGAGGATAAAGCCAGCACCGTCATATTTTTGGCCGCCGGTATTCGAACTCACGTCCCGAGCATTGACAGCCCAGCGCTCTGGCATCTCGGCTGTCCCAGCTCCCATCATGGTCATTACACGAGTTTGTGCAAGAAACGACTGACAGACAAGGGAAAATGTAAAGTCTCACTGTTTAGACCATTAGCCCTCCCTAACGGGTGCTCCACGATTGTCTAGGCGTTCAGCTGAATTGGTTGCGACAGCTGGACGATATAGAGAGAGAGATAAGCTAGACATGGAAGTTACTGTAAGGGTGAAGCCCCATGACTCAGGGGCTCATCTCATTGTTCCAAAAGCTGTGGTACCATATTGAGATGCTTGGCGGCTAGTTCGGGTAACCCATGAGTGTTCGGGGAAGACCTTGATTCGAGGGGAAACCATGCGTACTTGGCGGCATGCGTGAGATAAAATGTGCTTACGAGGAGGTCTGATTTTCATGAATGAAGGTAAGGAATTGCAGTATCACATTCGTGTTTTGCGCTGGACATACGTACCCCCCCCCCCCCAAAAAAAAAAAAAAAACAACAACAAACAAACAAAACAAAAACAAACAAACAAACAAACAAACAACAACAACAAACAACAACAACAACAACTCCAATATTGTTTACTCTACCCAAGACGACAAGCTCCGTTTCTTCCACGCCCAGCCCCCCAACAGACCAGCATCAGCGCGCTGGGACCAGTTGTCTGGAAGCGGACCATAATTTGGTCAATTAACCCCTGGGATGGCGCCGGTGGCTATCGAGACACAGCTAGGGTGGTCACGATAAGGCCAAGGACCGAGCGGGCAAGTAGGCACCGGCTAGTGATACTGACAGCCCCAAGCTGCCCCAAGTACAAGGGGGAGTCCTTGTTGCACGGATCTACTGTCTATGACGATTAGTTTATCGGGGCCTGCCATCACGTTGTGGGCAAACTGACTGTGGAACGGTCGGCTACTTTAATCGTTCTTACCGTGAACCGTCTCCCCCGGGAGGGGCGGGGGAGGGGGGGGGGAGTAATTAGAATAATTAATGAGACAGGTCGTGAGACTCGGATCTGACGTGGTAAGGTAACGACGTCGGAAATAGAAGCAAAAATTCCCCCTAAGCCAATGAGAAAATGTGTCGAACTAAGATAAACATCATTTGTTTGCTTCCTCGTGAGCATTGGATCTGTGTCGTGGTATGGTAACGGCAGTGGAATTGAAAGCAAAACTTCCCAAATAAAAACAGTGAAAAGTGCCTCAAACAAAAAATAAAAAGTAATGCGTTTGTTTCTTTTGTGACAGGACAAAGGGGACACGTCCCTCACACGCTTGTTCTTCAAAATAAAATATGTAAGTGCACGAAAGTCTGAAAACACACACACACACACACACACACACACACACACACACTCTCTCTCTCTCTCTCTCTCTCCCCCCCCCCTCTCTCTCTCTCTCTGTCTGTTTGAAGCTCTTTGTTTGTTTGTTTGTTTGTTTCAAGACCAAAACTTCCGTTTTTAAATAAATGTACTCTCTCTCTCTCTCTCTCTCTCTCTCACTCTCTCTGTGGTCATTTGATTTGCTTTTACTTTGACCGGAACCCCTAGGTGACAGGAACTGCAGAGGAAGAATCCATTAAGCTGACATCAGTAGGACTTTCAGTTTCAGACCTGCAGTCCCTGGATCTTTTCCGTCATTTGAACTGTGTGAACAGCTTGTGCTATATAGCTAAACAGAACTTGAACTTTGATACGGACTCATCGACTTTGTGGTGAAATTTACTATTTAGTATTATTTACCAAATTAGTTTTCCATTTTGTTGTATTTTGGTTTCTACCAAGTACCATGTCCAATCATGGCGCAAAAACTGCTCCATTCAGTGAACTACGATTAGGTCACTTGAATATTTTTCATCTGGTCAATAAGGTGCCCGATTTAACCGTGTTTTTTAATCGACCTGCAGCTTTCCACATCTTTGGTGTTTCTGAATCGAGACTTAAATGCACAATCAGTGACGAATACGTCTCGATTCCAAATTACTCAGTTCTACGTAGAGATGCGTCATCACCCCAGCACACTGGCTTGGCTGTGTATATACATCAGTCAATACGAAATATGGTAAAAAGGCGTACCGACTTGGAATCTACCAAAGTGGAAAGTTTGTGGGTCGAGTTAAAAACTAAATCTTCCACTGCTTTGGTAGGGTACATATACAGAAATCCCGCTGCCAGCTGGGACTGGTATGATGACTTCACTGACATGATGGATAAGGCGTGTCAGAGCAAGGCAGACATTTTCTTGTTAGGTGATTTTAACATTGATCTTTCCAAGAGACCTAATTCTGCATGGGAATCAACATCGGCCCTTTTTGGTCTAAAACAATTAGTTAAAACACCCACCAGAGTTACCTCAACATCATCCACTTTAATCGACCATATTTATACAACTAACTGTGATAGAATACTAAACGTCGAAGTTCCGTCTCTAGCTGTCAGCGACCACTGCCCTGTGTGTTGCACAGTTACTTTACATCTTGACAAACCTAGACGTAATCGACATACCTCAATCATATACCGTTCATTTAAAAGGTTTAACAAAGATGAATTTTTGCACGACCTCAACTATACACCATTTCACGAGGTTTACCAACAAACTTGCCCTGACACTGCCTTGTCGGTCTGGATGAATATGTTCCTCGGGGTCCTCAACAAACATGCCCCATTAAGAGAAAAGCGCGTCAAGCACACCACTCACCCACCCTGGTTAAATGCTGACATAAAGCGAGCAATGGCCTTAAGGGACAACCTAAAAAAAGAAAAGCGATTTCAAGAGTACAAACAGCAACGTAATCGCGTGAAGTATTTAATTAGAGCATCCCAAAAATCGATCTTTAATAACATGATATCGGAAAAGCGTGATACATCTTCTATTTGGAAAGCTCTAAATGCAGTCACCAAAAGCAAGTCAGTTCCTGAAATTCCCCCTCATTTGACGGCTAATACTTTTAACATCCATTTCTTGACATCTGCTGAAAGCTTGGCTCAGTCCACTCACGCCACTAACAGCACAGCCTATACTGTCCCTGATCACTTAAAGAGACATTGTCAGTCAAAAGACGTGTCACAGGAATTTAAAATCCCGTATTTAACTATTGCAGATGTTGGCAAGTATATTTCCGGTGCATCGGGTAAATATTCCCCTGGTCTTGATGGCATTAGTAATGATACACTAAAAATGTCATTACCCTACATTGTGGAGTCGCTTACGTATATTTTTAATCTCTGTGTCGAACAAGGCGTTTTCCCTGAGGTACTTAAAAAAGCCAAAGTAGTTCCCATTCCAAAATCAAAAGACCTCAGTGATTTGAATAACTATCGTCCCATATCAGTACTTTCAGCGTTAACAAAGCCTCTAGAGAGGCATGTTCATACCCACCTCCTTGAGTTCCTTGATCAAAATAATCTCCTCCATATTCATCAATCAGGTTTCAGACCAAAACACTCTTGCCAGACAGCTTTGACGCGAATAGTGGAAAAGTTTTTATCATCTATTAATAACAATTTGATGTCAGGGACCGTCTTTCTGGACTTAAAGAAGGCCTTTGATTTGGTTGACCACAGTGTTCTCATAAAAAAATTAACGGCTTACCATTTACACGATAAGGCAATGGCATTCTTTCAATCATACCTGAGTGACAGAAAACAAAGTGTTTTTATAAATGGCAAATTTTCATTACAAGGAAATGTTATATATGGCGTACCCCAGGGATCTATCCTAGGACCCTTGCTGTTTATATTGTTTATTAACGATTTACCTTTACACATCACTGACACAAATGTTGATTGCGATCTATTTGCTGACGACACAAGTCTCCATGTCTCCGGCAAAAACACATTTGATATTAGCCACAGTTTACAAGCTAGTCTAAACGAAGTATATACCTGGTGTACAGAAAATCGCATGTTATTACACCCAGCTAAAACAAAAAGCATCTTGGTAGCTACTCGGCAGAAACACCAGCTAAGGCCGGCCCCTTTACGGCTCTGTCTGAACGCTGAGCCCATTGAACAAGTCACTGAACGACGTTTCCTGGGTATACATGTTGATCAACACCTTCAGTGGGAAACACATGTTAATGCTTTGTGCAAGATGCTGTCGAAAAACATCTTTCTGCTCTCTAAACTGAGGGATATCACTGATGTGCATAGTCGTAAACTTTTCTTCCTCGCACATATCAAATCGCACATCGGATTATATAACTGTGTGGGATGGGTGCGGTGAGATACACAGAAACAGGCTGAATTCATTTTACAAACGGGCTGTAAAAATGGTCTTACCGGGACCTATCCCGACTACTTATAAAATGAAGAAACTTGGTATACTTCCTCTTCAGCAACAGCTCATATACAATAAGTGTGTCCTAATGCACAAAATCCTTCATGATTCAGCTCCACCTTACTTGTCTTCCCTTTTTGCTTCACAGATTGAACGTAGTCGGACCTCGAGGAACGGTATTCTGACTTTACCCCTACCCCGTATTGATTTGTACAAAACCAGTCTTACTTTTGCCGGGGCATCTCTTTGGAACCCACTTCCGGTGCCTTTAAAAGCAGTAACTTCTTCCAAAACGTTTAAAGAATTACTACGGAGGCATTTGTTTGACTGTCTATAATGTTATAACTAGTCAATAGACGCTTTACATGATACGTACTGTATCACTGAACAGACTGGGCTCGTAAACTCCGGTGTATGGCTGTTTCAGACACGCCCACTAGGCCCGGTGCATCTGTCTGCACATGCGCATTTCATTATATGTAGATTCCTTACACTGTTTGTTGTTTAACTTTTTCTACTTACTACTATTCGTTTGCTGAGTAATCTTTTTGTTTTCCTACTTACTACTATTTGCATGTTGTTTCACTTTTTGCTTTTCTACTTTTTACTTTTTTAGCATTAGCAACGGCAAGTTTGTAAACTGACGAACCTTCTCTGTCAAAACTTTTACCGTTGAAAAATAAAGTTTCATCATCATCATCATCATCTCTCTCTCTCTCTCTCTCTCCTCTCTCTCTCTCTCTCAGAGTCTGACCATCATCAGATCAAGAGCTCGAGAAAGCGCGCAAAAAAGTGACAGAGAAGAAACGGAGATTAAACAGAACATTCGGTAAAGAAAGAAATAAAAGGCGTTCCTGAGACAGAGGCAACGACTTCAATTTGGCGAGCGAGTAGGTTAAAAGACACTGAATGACTCTATGCGTAGGGGGGAAAAAGAAAGAAAGAAAAAAAAAAACTCGGACAGACAAACGCTCATTGCAAAAAGACACAGACACAACAACTGTTCCAGGTAATTACACCGGCGGAGGGTTTTTTTATTATTATTTTTTTGTCTTTATTTTTGCTTTCCGGCTGGGTTTAAAAACAGAGCGGCCTTTTCAGTCACTGAAGAGAATTGCTCTTCCATTTTCACGTAGACAGATCTCGACAGATGCTGCGTGGGTTACCCGCCACTAATGGGTTATTATATAGACATGCTCTCCACTACTCTTTAAAAAGAAAGTGCGGAGAGACTCCTCAGTAACAGAAACTGTTGTTGTTGTTGTTGTTGTTGTTGTTGTTAGTGGTGGTGGTGGTGTTTTAAAAAAAAAAAAAGTTTTCCAGGTAAGATGCTTAATCCTGACCAAAAGGTCGATACGGTGAGATCTAAAAAATTTCAAATACAATTGTAGCTCGCCCTTCCCCCACAACCCCCAATCCCTCCTGCTCACGCTCGCACGCATAGAAGCAAGCACACACACACACACACACACACACACACACACACACACGGTTCTTTGCACGTCCTGGCTTGGAGCGAGTTCTGTTGAGTCCTATTATACTCTGTCCTACCACTCTAAGTGCTAAATACGCAGTCACCGGTCCCATCATTCTCTGTGCTTAGCACACAGTCGCGCAGTATCAGTAAAAGTAAATCATCGGTGTTTCGAAACGCGCACGTATGTGTTACTTCTGGAATTCATCAATTCTAAATATACTTTTCTTTTCTTTTTTAATTTTTTTTTGCTGCCCCAACTCTTTGCCAGCTCCTGTGGTGTTCCTCCCAGGTCATGGGTGGAACCCACGGAGGACTCGGAAGCTGGGACAATTTTTATTATGCATGATGATGGAGATGAGGATGATAGTAAGATGATGCTACGGAGGTCCATGTGGTTTGGGACTGCGGGACAGGGCCGCATTCCACACTTCCTGTCATAAACATCCCGGCATTAACCAGGCCCGGGAACTACGGCACCTGCGGTGCCGGCCGTGTAATCATCCACATCATAAGACGTGTCATACTAAGGGAAGCACCCCCAAAGTCGCACCCGTAAGTGGGTGAAACTCGGCTGTGTGGCAACAGCCTCCCCATTGGACCCATATCACACCCGCTCTGGGTAGGAGCCGACCTAGGTAGGAAAAATCCCGCTTGCCTCGGCTGGGATTCGAACCCGGGTCTCCCGGTCCATGATCCGAAGTGCTAACCACTACACTACGGGGGCCGGTTGCTATACTTTAGTTGAGCGACAGCAAAAGATAGACACGGCGAGCGAGCGAGTTATTAGGGCTTAAAAGCCACAAAGACTAATTCGCGGCTGAGTGTGCCTCCACTACTTGAAAAAAAAAATGTAACGTGGACAAAGGATGCAAACAGGTCTACGGGGCAGTATAAACCTAGGACACGCAGGAGACGCTGCAGCAAAAGATACACACACATACGTATGACGACAATAGCTTGTTGCGTCGAAGTATCTTAGTGACTTACTTGATGTAGGTGTGGTCTGTTCTGTACTATTGTAGGCAAGGGGTTCAAATGCCCTGAATCCAACAGGCGAGTCTCACCATCCCCAATCGATCCTGTAAAATAAAAAGGAAAAATATTTAATTGTAGTGGAGGAAAAAACGTAAGTCAACGCATTTGATATTTAACGTTCCTTGTCCACGGGTACTTTGCGCCTCTGTCACGTGATGAGGAGGCGAGTGATGTAATGGCTTCACGGCCTACTTGGAATTCGGTCTCGCATTCTTCTTATTATAATCAGTGCCGTTGTTTGGTCATTTAAAACAAACAAAAAAACCACTGGAAAATCATGTAGTTTATGAACAAGGTCTACACGGACCTGGGCGATTCCCCCCGACACAATCGTGTGTTGCATTAGTTTGGAGTCTCAAATAAGACTTTTTCGTATCTCTCCCTCCCCGCATCGTACATATCTCTTCATGAGTATTTTCTATTATGACGACCATACTAATATCTACTTCTTCTCCTTCTCTATTTTAGGTTTTGTTGTTGTTGTTGTTGTTGTTGTTTGTGTGTTGGTTGGTGGTTGTTGTTGTTTTGGGTTTGTTTGTTTGTTTGTTGTTGTTTTGTTTTTTTGCTTTTTGTTGTTGTTTTGGGTTTGTTTGTTTGTTTGTTGTTGGGTTGGGTTGTTTTTTTTTCAAGCTTTGGGAGGGCTTGGGGTGGGGGGTGGGGGTGGTACTGCACACGGGTGAAGGAACTCTCTAGCATTACGTCCCTGCATAAATACATCATTCATCAGACACACAAGATGTTTTAATACTCCGGCCATGGTGGCGCCTTTTCACACCCTCCACCGACGAACAACAAAAGTGACAGGAGCTGAAATATCCCATGTTTCTCAATGCTTCTCGCTCGATGAGCGCTCAATCCGCCATGCACGATATGCGACAGGCTGCTCGTGTTCCCGGCAGCCTTTGCGGCACCAGGAAGACTAAGGGGGTCATCCCCAAGGGTCCAGTATGACCGTGCGTCCTCCGACTATATCTCACGGAATGTGGCACGTGGTCTATTACCCCGGCTCCCATCCTTCATATCTCATGCATTGATTTTGTTTTCTCAGTCTCTCTTCTTCTTCAAAAATAAAAAAAAATTGGTGAGTCACTCCGCAGTGACTGTCGCTAAACAGATCTTGTCACAGTCATAAATTTTGTAAAACCTTGAACTTGCAAACCATTAACCTGCCTTAACCTTTCACTCTCTTCCGACATTTACTTTTTTCAAATTTGTTTTTAAAAACGCACACGCACACGCACACACACACACGCACACGCACACGCACATTGTAAAAGGGACTTAAGTCAATGTCAGTCTATCAAATACATAGCTCTTTTTATCAGATAACGGTAGATTTGATTTTGGCAGGGCCGACAAATGTAGAATACATCTACAATACCATGTCTAGAACTGAATCAAAATGTATCTGTGTAAAACTCTACACACGCATGGAAATGAGTATGTCGACTGAATCAAACCACAGCTAATAACACAACAGCACTCACACGCAGAGCATTATTTACTGACACAAACTGGAGGTTTCAGTGTTTAAGACACCCCAAAATATGGATCTCATGCCGGCACAAAACAAACCTCGGAAGCAAAGTCGTTCGGCCTTGCTCAGCTTCATGAGCATGAGCTAGCCGCCCTCAACCGACCAAACATGAATCTCATTCTCATTGGTGTCACTGACTTGTTGCATATGACATCAAGTTATATAACACACCTCAGTGGTGTCACTTATTGTATATGACTTTATATAACACACTCACTGACACTGAGAATCTTCAGCAGATTGAATGCGGTAGTCAAGTCAAGTCAAGTCAAAGTCAAGTCAAAGTGTTTATTTCAAAACCCAGTAGGGGGTTGGGGGTTGGGGTCAATCCGAAGAAGAAGAAGACGTATCTATGCATGTACTCAATCTGTCCAGGATGTCTGGATCTGTCATATCCTTGATACCTAATCGCTCATACTAATAATTATCAGCGGCGTTATCGTATTTGACTTCATTCGACACACCCATACCGACGTATATACACTTACTTCGACTGTCCGCCGGGGTAAAAACAGAATAAACAGAATGTCTGTCGGATCTGTCAAAGCTTCAAGTTTCTACAGCAGTCTCACAGCTTTGACTGCCGCTTTGGTTTCATAAAATGCAATTACTTCGCAGCCGTGTCACTGACCGACACACGATGCCTCGCCCCTACTCAGTTCTCACCATCATTCTGGGGCCAACAGAGTTCTATGTGAGCTGAGGCTGTGAGAGAGGAGAGGAGAAACCTTGTCTACTGGAGGTAGGCCAGAACCGGTTTAATTTCCGGGTAATGACACCGGAAGTGTTTGCCTTTTGCCCGTCCAGTGGCACTTGGGCCAGACTCCTCGTCCAGCAATACTGAGCTAGGGCCGGTCCTTTCAGCAGCTGTCCAGTTGGATGTATACCGTCGTTGTGTGTGTTTTCGTGTCCATCGCGGCTTCTGGATGGTGGGGTCACGTTTTTCGGTGTCGAGCCCTCTCTCTCTCTCTCTGTCTCTCTCAGTCTGTCTTTTCAAGAGCTGTCCGGTTCGATATACATGTACCGTCGTTGTGTGTTTTCGTGTCCATCGTTTCTGGATGATGGGGTCAGGTTCTGGCCGGGTGCCCAGGACGTCAGAGGAACTCTTCTGGAACCGGTAGTCGGCTGTCGGGGCATCTCAGTTCCCCCCCCCTCCTCCTCCTCCACCTCTCTCTCAGTTTCTCTCTCTCTCTCTCTCTCTCTCTCTCTGTACGCCCGCACGCGAATACACTAATACACTTTCCTATCATCCACTCCAGTTTGCGGCGGTCGTGTCTTTTTTCCTACAGAATCTATTGAGCAAACAAACCTGATTTCAACTTGCCACAACCGAGTCCACTGCTTTGCCCGTTTGCAAAACTTCAGTTGCATATAACGAGCATGCTCACGGTCCACTTTCCAGTTAAGCCGATTTTCCGTGAGCTCCCCAACTCCCCTCCCCCCCCCCCCCCACCCCTTCCCCACCAAGCATTAACGAGGTGAATAACAGCACAAACACACCAGCCTGCCCCTCCCAGTGTTGGGAGGAACACGACCAAACATCACCCCTTTCTCCTGCCCAGTGAAAAGACTTTCGCCAATGATGCTGATGTCGCCCTGTTAGCACTGCTTAATCGTTGCTTGTAACTGACGCCCACCTACAGGGGCCCTGCCTGTTGTGTGCTGGGGGGTTTAAAACCTGGAGAGTGTTTGAGCAGCAAATGAGTCCATTTTGAGGCACCGGGGAGACCGCGCTGTATAGACGAGCCACCAGGGGTCGAGGCGCTGTTGGTAATCTGTTGACTGTGTCTACAAGACCCTGTGGCCACACGGGCGTATCTCTAGGACGAAGAGCTGCACCGTGATAAAAATGAAAAAAAAAATCTTGCATGTTTTTCCTCCTGAAAAGGGTCGGTAATTATTTCATGATGGGTGTTTCAAAAGGTCGGCGAGTTCTCATAATGTTAGAAGAAAAAGGAGAAGAAGAAACAGAAGAAGGAAGGAACAGAAGGAGAAGGAGAAGAAAAAGAAGGAGAAGGAGTGAGTGAGTGAGTGAGTTTTTAGGGCTTAAAGCCGCGCAAGCCACAAAGACTAATTCGCGGCTGAGTGTGCCTGCACTACATGAAAAAAAAAACAAAAAATGTAACGTTGGACAAAGGATGCAAACTGGTCTACGGGGCTATATAAACCTAGGACATGCAGGAGACGCTGCACCTTCATGCTAATTTCTCGAACTCCCGGTTACAAAAAAGCGTAGAAAACAAATGACAATTACAACTAGGTAAAACAAAGATAAATACTAAGCGCATATACAGCAAATATTGCAACTTATCATCTCCTAGGCGCAATAAACCAATTAGCAGCATAAGCCCAACATCACTTATTCCTAACCACTGGTAGTGCAGACGTAAGTGAGGGGTTAAAAAGAAGAAATATAGATGAAAGGGCCGAACTCAGAAATCAGCTGAGGGAAGAGAGGAAGGACAGAGCGGCTAAATTCGGGAGGTTTTAAAGAGAAAGATACAGGTGAATGGGCTGGTGAGGGATAGACAGAGAGGTAGGAAGGAAAATTCCTTAGTTGCCAATGAAGACAACATGCCTGGGAGGCAGTTGGAGAACAGACCGCTCCAACACGGAACCTCCCCGCCGTGAGGCGGTTTGGGAAAACAACGCACCAGAGAGGGGTGCGTTGTGAAGGTCTTCAACATGACGGGTGTTCAGCAGCACCAGCAGGGCGCTGCGAACAAAGCCCGCCAGGGTGAAGACCAGGTGGGGGGAATCCAGTGAAGTCGGCCTTCAGAAATGACCCTCAGATGTCTCACTGGACCAAGGGTCAGCAGACACCCGCTTACTGACCTCCCCCCGGAGGAGACTTTAAGAGAGCAAAAGACAGGTGAATGGACCGAGGGAGGCAGAAATAAGAGTGAAGAAAGAGCAAAAGGGGTGGGCAAGCTTGGCGAAATCAGCCCCGCCGCGTGAAGGCGAGCCCATGGGGCCGAAGGAGAAGGAGAAGAAGAAAAAGAAGGAGGAAGAGGAGGAGAAGAAAGAGAAAGAGAAGAACTGAAACAAGGAGAAGGAGAAGAACTAGAAAAAGAAGAAGGAAAAGAAATAGGAGAAGGAGAAGAGAACGGAAAGGCAGCCACTCAAGGTAGAGTTTCCAGTGTCACGTTACACAAATTTATACTTCTTGAAGACCACCTAAAGACGGTCTAATGCGACCATTTTTATGCTCACAGATCGTTCGTGGGATCTATCACCACACCACTTAGACACTGACCTGGACAGTGACAGCGTCTGTAATGCTGGCACTGAGTCAGCAGGAGCTAATTCGATGACGCAGCGACCACACTGAGTGCTCCACTAACAACGGTCGTAGAATTTGAATGTTCGACTTTAGATCATAAACTAATCATGATTTGTGTGTGTGTGTGTGTGTGCGTGTGCGTGTGCGTGTGAAGCCACTGGTGCACAAGCCCAGACTTAAGTGGTAGAAATAGAGTTAATCCCACAGCTCCCCCCCCCCCCCCCCCCCCCGCGCGCGCGACAAGAACGCTAATCTTGTCTTTACACCAGTGTCCCTGCAGCATGAAACACACTGCATCTAATAATAATGATGATGAGTATTGTATAGGCGCTTAACCCGATTTTTGAATTGGCTCAAAGCGCCGGGAACTGAACGCAACACACACGCTGACGTGAATCACGCGCATCCTCTCGCACTGAGGATGAAAACATTACAATCACGTGGTGCAAAGGGTCAGCTCAGCAAATTAAGTTTCAGAATTTAGAACTGCATTTATTTTCAAATTGTGTGGACTGAATATTTTCCATCTGCTCCAGTTCTAACCTCCTCACCGAATTTTGAAATTCTTTTGCTGACTTTCATAAGATGAAATTAGACGAAAGCCATCTTACGCGTCTGAAAGTAGTAACATGTCACAGTAAACATAATTTTCAGTAAGAAGCATCTTTTCGTAAATCATATATATCTGAAAGAAAACTGTGTTGCCATGGGTTTATTTTTTGTATATAAGGAGAGCTTTACTCAGCTCTTGATATTATCGAATGCAGCCTTAGATGCAAACACCGATCCATCATGTTAAGAGAGCTTCTGCTGGAGGGAACGAAATTTAATTTTTGAAGGGAAAAAATAGAAAGAAAAAAAAGCTAATGCAGGCATACCTCACTACATCCTGCTTTATCCATTAGCTTAACATTTCCAGGATTCCTTCCCTCGGGGAACTAAAGTTTGCAGCAGTCTGTTTGAAACTTGAAGGAAGTGAATGCTCTATATTTTTCTCTGGTTCATTCAAACATAAAAATGTATATTTAGCACTGCCGGACTGGCCACTCGCATTTCACGTGTCCTTTTATGTTGTTTCATTAACTTCGCAAGCACGGCCGCCTTTACATAGAGAAGGAGATAGAGAGGAATGCATCTTTTGATGTTTTCCTGGTCGGTGCAAGTCTGCAAATTCTTTCTGTGCTTGTGTATGTGTGTGTTTCTCCCTCATTAGTGTAATATTACTTTTCCCTTTCCAACACAAACAAAATCCACCTTTCAGCTTGCCCATCAATCCAGCATCACCACTCCTACACACCCGCTACCTTCGCCTCCACCACCACCACCTCCACCACCACCGTCATCACACCCACACCTCCCCCTTTAAAGGCCCACGTCTGACATTTCTAGGTGCCGTGGAAGAAAAAATTATTTTGTGAAACAGTTGTGCTTTTACGTGCGCCTGAAACAGTCTCAACTGGCTAGTAGGCCTCTAAATGCAACACCATGGAGTTTCGCTGGTCGTGCGAACGAGGAGCATTTCAACGGCTCAAAGCTCTCCTAGTCAGTCGCGTGACAACTGCGGCAGACGCTGTGCGTTTCGGCTTCTGTCCCCTCCACGCCCGCCTGTGGGTGTCTGTAACTGTGTATGACTGTGTCTAAGTGGTCCGACCCTAGTAGAAGCAACTAAAATGATTTGTAAGCCTACACAATAATGTCGGTCTTTTTTAAGGTTGAACGTCTGTTTCTGTCTACCATTTACAAAGACGGGGCAACGAGGGATTGAGACAGCCAGCGCAAATATCTGACCCCAGCCGGGGTTCGAACGTACGACCTTTGCACTGGAAACCCAAAGCAGGCTCTTCCAGCTTCACTAAGAATATCAAACGCTGGAGCTTTAAAAGATTCATAATATCTCGGAAAGGCTGGAGATCATGATCTAAATAATACAGACCTGTTTGCCTCTCAAGGGGTGAAAAACCTTCAGAACTTGGCGTCTCAATTTCCTGTGCTCTTTTCCATCCACGATGACCCACCCCCTCTTCAGTTCTTATCTTTTGAGCCCAGGTACATGTAGCCCCGAGGAGGATACTGGGATGGGAGGTACAGGGGTGGAGGTAGGAGGGAGGGGAGGGGGGATCGAATATTCCAGAAGAGAGCATGCAAGGGGCTGCACCTGTCTTCAAGCGCCGATAGACAGCGAAGATCATTTGGTCACGCTTCGCTTCACAGGGCTTCCCCTGGTGTTTGAGAGGTGTGTGAGAACGTTTTACCTGGCCGGCCGCCAGGAGCGTTTGATGCCTCGTTATATATACTGCACACGGTAGCGGTGGTAGAGGTGCCCAGTGTGTACGGAACACAGCCCGTTAAAAGCGAGAAGAGTGTGTGGAGGTGTGTGTTTGATTGTTTGACGTCATCGAACAAATATAATTTTTGGAATTGTTCTACAATGACACGCGTGTTTCGCCGTAGTGGGATGCACTGACGAGCGTGTTTCGCAGTACTGGGCTGCAATGGCACTCGCATTCTGCAGTGTTTGGGATGCAATGACACACTTGTTTCGCAGTAGTGGGATGAAATAACACGCGTGTTTCGCAGTACTGGGATGCAATGACACGCTCGTTTTGCAGTATTGGGATGCAATAATTAATGCGCGTGTTTCGCAGTATTGGGATGCAATGACACGCGTGTTTTGCCGTATTGGGGTGCAAAGACACGCGTGTTTCGCAGTATTAGGATGCACAGACACGCGTGTTTCGCAGTATTGGGATGCAAATGACACGCGTGTTTCGCAGTACTGGGATGCAATGACACGCGTGTTTTGCAGTACTGGGATGCAATGACACGCGTGTTTCGCAGTACTGGGATGCAATGACACGCGTGTTTTGCCGTATTGGGGTGCAAAGACACGCGTGTTTCGCAATATTGGGATGCAATGACACGCGTGTTTTGCCGTATTGGGATGCAATGACACGCGTGTTTCGCAATATTGGGATGCAATGACACGCGTGTTTTGCAGTACTGGGATGAAATGACACGCGTGTTTCGCAGTATTAGGATGCACAGACACGCGTGTTTCGCAGTATTGGGATGCAATGACACGCGTGTTTTGCCGTATTGTGATGCAATGACACGCGTGTTTCGCAATATTGGAGTACAGTGACAGCTTCTGTCTCACACTACTATACTAATAATTATACTTCATTTTGCACGTGCAGTACTCCATCTCGCGCCGTACACTTCGGATACCTGTTGGTGCTGGATGAACCTTAACCTCGTATCTTAGCATGCAGTCAAAGGGAAGGTTGGGAGGTTCTGGGAATGGCTGGCAAGTCTGATGCATTCAGAGCCAAATACCGGCCTTTAATTGCCCTAAGACCCCGAAAAGTCAACACACGGAGGAGATTTGGGGAGGATATTGTTGTACGCCAGCGGCAGATAAAACTTCTATACCAGCTGAGGCGTAAACCGAGGGATAAGATATTTCTGGAAATGTCATTTTTGGATGTGCGACGTCCTGTAGTAAACAGCAGGTGAGGCGGCGATGGTTATTTGAATTAGTTAGTTAGTTAGTTCACTAGTTTGTTAGTATATTTGTTTGTTACTTACTTTTAAATCCATCATAAGGTTTGCATTGAAAATTGTTCAAAATGTATCCTGTCTTCTGATGCAGAAGACAGGTTGCTGCTGCTGCTGCTCTCTCTCTCTCTCTCTCTCTCACACACACACACACACACACACACACACACACACACACACACACAGTTTCTGGAAGCATTTCACGATCGTCCCAAAGGACGGGAAGTTCCGATGACTTACCTCGCGCATGTGTGAGCTGATTTAATACGAGGAACAGGTAAGGTCACTGAAAGGAAGAATAGGGGGAAAAAAAAAGTTGGCGAAGAGCCTTGGCAAGACAAGACAAACTGCCGCTTCATTCACATCCCACCTGTTCAAACTAGGTAACTTTTTTAAATTCTTCTTTTTCTTCTTTGGCTGGTCCAGCGATGCTGGAGTTCTCAACCACCAGGAACCCCTTTTAAGTGGAGCTGTTCTGTGCCTATCACGTGTGTTTATAGTTCAGAAAACTCTGTGTATTAAGCATACGGTTTCAAAGAATACCTCGCTTTGATTTCCCTGCCGACTCTGAAAAAAAAAAGAAAAAAAAAAGATTCTATTTGTAGGTTCGTTGATAGGCATATCTCAAAACAGTGTCAGGCTTGTCGGGGAAAATTTCCCGTCCCTCAAACAGCGCCGCTGCTTCCTGGCTGTAGCTGATAATTAGCCAATTTTCCAAGGTGAGGAAATTTACAGCTTCTAATCTGAGGATTCTGGGGCACAAAGTTTAGGCCGGCTGACTCACGGTATCCCTTAGGAAAATGGATCCTTTGACAAAGAAAAAGAGCAATAAACACGCACAAATCCCTTGGCCCTAACTCGAGCAAAAGAAGAAGGAAAAACGCGGACCAGAAGCTTGGCTAACTGCTGTCACCACGTTTCGACAACTCTGGGCTAATTATGACGATGCACATCCCGCCATTGATCCGAGTCACAGAGTGCTTCCCCTTGTTTTCTTCTCAGCCTGGTTTATGACGACAGCATCACGTGATACATCATGGCCGCCATAAATGGCGCAAGAGCACGCAAGGTTTTATGGCCATGCGCGAGCGTGCGGATGCAATCTCGCACGTGGGGGTGGACCTTAAGAGACACATGAGATAAAGAGAGTGTTCGTCAAATGTCCCAGTGATTCCCGATCCGAGACATCTCTGGAGAGAGAGATCCAAGTTTTCGATCCCAGAGCACAGGGTCTGCCCGAGTTAGTTTTGATATATATGGTACTTGAACCCCCAACGCCCTGCTGTTCCATCACATAGATTAGAGAACAGAGTTTCGAGAATGCAGATTCCTCCCCCAACAGATATAAAACAAAATACATGGCAGTCAAATACAGGGAGAAAAAGGTGCAATGCACGCAGCCTCTAAAAGAGACCACGAGGAACTGTGTTTCGAACAAGCAAGCTCTTCTCCCTCCCTGGGTGGATTCTGAAAAGTGCATGGCAGTCAAGGGTGGGTGGGGTGGGTGTTTGGGGGTTTACCGTCCTTTTCCACCACATACGGGTGATATCAAAGACGGGGCAACGATGAAAAAGCCAGCACAAATATTTGGCCGCAGCCGGGATACGAACGCATGGCAGTCAAAGACGGAGAAAAAAAAAAAACAAAAAAAACATGCACATAGCCTGTCAGACAGAATAATTATGAAATAACATGAATTCCAAGAAAAAAAAGAAGAAAGAGGAAAGACAAAAGAAACAAAATCTGAAAGTGACTCCACTGCTGAAGGGGTGAAAATGAAGGACGGAAAACAGCTGCTTCTGAAGGGAAAAAAAACTACAAGAATACGAGTCGCAAGTACAATGTGATGAGTCATAGCTGTCATCGTTCGATAATTTCTCTTCGAGGGAAAAAAAAAAAAACCCTTGGTCGAGTTGATCACGTACACTTTTCTCTCTTTCTGTTATTTTGGTAAACCACATGACCTGCTGAAGAAACGTGTTTTGTTATTGCTGTTGTTGATGATGATGGTAATGATGATGATGTTATGATGATGATGATGATGATGATACTTTCTTTGTTTTATCAGGTAGGGTGGGGTACCTTTTTCGTATGTGTGTAATTACGTATGTGAATGAATTAACGGGTCGTATGGTTGTTGTTGTTGTTGTTGTTAACAAAATACATGTATACTGATCATTAGTGTGAACAGACCAAGGACAATACACCAGTCAACTTAATGAATTGACAGGCGGAGGGTTGGGGGGGGGGGAGGGAGGAGGTGGATGGGTGTTTGCGAGTTTAACGCCCTATTCCACCACTTAAGGGCGACATCAAGGACGGAGCAACGAGAAAAAGGCCAGCACAAATATTTGTCCCCAGCGGGGATTCGAACTCACGATCCGAGCATTGAAAGTCCAACGCTCAGTAAATTAACTGATGGTATAAACTAAAATCCTTGAAAAAAAAAAAACTTAAAAAATAATTAACAGTGCCAAGGCCAACTTGGAAAAAAAACACACAAAAAAAACACGCAGTGCAGTCACACGGACGGTTACACCAATGTGATGGAACGAATTTCAATTTGACAATATTCTAACAAACGATTCGCAATACACGGGCCCAGGTCTAAATCTAAGCTGGGATCTCGGTTCAATTGCCGTCGTCAGAAGCTCCCGGCAGAGAAGCAGACCCTTCCTCATACATTAATTAGAAAATGACACGTGGCCACACGGTTCAGGACCCATCACATTAATTATGTCGTCCTGACGCTGTGGTTTTGGTGTCGTTTTCTGCAGCAGCATCATTTAATAAAAAAAAAAAAAAGTTAACCACAGATTTCAAACGAGGACACAAGCACGATTCTGGATCTGGAGCGGGCACACTCTGGTCTGATGAACGTGCTACTCTTCCAGTTTCACCTCGAGGTGGCTAAAGGGAAGGTTGAAATGGTCAATCGTTTTTGTTTTATTGTTTCTTTGTTGTTGTTGTTTTCTTTCTTTGTGTGTGTGTGTGTGTGTGTGTGTGTGTGTGTGTGTGTGTGTGTGTGTGTGTGTGTGTGTGTGTGTGTGTGTAAGGATTTTTTTCTTTTTTTTTATATCTGTCGCTGCTTTTTCATCATTCTATTATAATAATTGATAAAAATAACAAAGAATAACGAATAATAATTAAAAAAAGAAATAAATAAAAAAAGATTTGGTCACCGTTGTATCGTTTTGGCGATTTGGTACTATAGATTTCGTATCAGCCGACACCACGGTTTGTTTGACACGCCCCCGCCCCCCCCCCCCCCCCAAAGAGGAGCCGGGATAGCCGAATGGTAGAGCGTTGGACTCCCAGTGCTCGGGTCGTGAGTTCGAATCTCGGCTGGGGCCAAATATTTGTGCTGGCCTTTTTCTCGTTGCCCCGTCTTTGATATCACCCACACGTGGTGGAAAAGGACGTTAAACTCCAAAACAACACAATAAAACCCACTCACCCCCCCCCACCCCCCAAAAAATCCCAAAAAAACAAAGCAAAACAAAACAAAACAGGCAGAAGTTGCAGAGGAACCTCTTCAATACAGTGGACAGTGCAACTGACGGTGTAATGATTTGGATCGGTATAGCACCGGAAAAACGCCCGACCATTTTGTTTCACCCCCGTGCTAGCGTTATCCCCACCCCACCCTCCCTTCCACCCCCTCAACCACCAAGATTTTTTTTAATAGGCTAAAAAAAAAAAAATTAAAGCCGTGAGGTGTCCGCGACCCGCTTCGTTTGCTGTGCGATGGCCCGTGAGGACGCGCTGACTGCCAGTTGCCTGCCCCTGCCGGCCATTACGTGATTCATGCACTAATTAGTCCGCCAGGCGGCGCTGCGGTGCCTCCACGTAATGAATCTGGCACCGAGAAGGACCAGCAGTTGACAGTCCGGAAAAACGGGATGAGGAGGGGGGGGGGGGGGGGGGGTAGAGGGAGGTGGGGTACGGGAAGGTGATGGTGGTGGATGAGAAACCGTCTGAGAAAGTGTTTTGTTTTGTTTTTTCCTCCCAGTCGCCTCAAGTGTGAAAAAAAACAACCAAAACTAACCCAACAAACAGGCAAAAAACCACACTCTAAATTCTTTGAATTTTGATATTCCTCCATACCCCAGGCGGGGAGACGAGTGAGTTTTTAGTGCTTAAAGCCACGAAAGCCACAAAGTCTAATTCGCGGCTGAGTGTGCCTGCACTACTTCAAAAAAAAAAAAAAAAAAAAACGTAAGGTTGGACAAAGGATGCAAACTGCTCTTCGGGGCGGTATAAACCTAGGACATGCAGGAGACGCTGCACCTTCATGCTAATTTCTCGAACTCCCGATTACAAAAAAGCGTAGAAAACAAATAACAATTACAACTGGGTAAAAGAAAGAAGAATACTAAGCGCATATACAGCAAATATTGCAACGGGGAGAAAGGAATAAAATCTTTGCATCTTGAATCCTGAAAATCTAAAACTGGACATGGGGAAACGATTACCTGAAGTCTGCTTTTCTGAGGAAAGCAACTTATCTACAGTTTAAGCGGGGGGGGGGGGGGGGGAATGACTGAGATTCCGGACAACACAAATGACATTGGTGAAAGAATCATTTCGTCACTATTCCCTTATCGATAGGAACGTCTGTGTTTTGCTGAATAAGACATTATTTTGTTCTCTGCTTTTCATTCAGAATTTTTTTCCCAGACAACATCCAATCACGGGTGCACAATCATGCTGTACGTGATTTCAAGGCAAAGTAGATTGTCTCTCTGTCTTTGTCTCTGTCTGTCTGTCTCTGTCTCTCTCTCTCTCTCTGAGTCTGCGCGCGCATCGCATAACTCATCCGTTTGATTACGCGCCATGAAATTCTCGTCCAATCACGATGCAGCTGCCCTAGAGAGATTAAAATGGCGAGCTGGACAAGGTCTAATTTACGTGCAGGCCAGGCAGAAACACATCTGGGGGCCGATTGCTCAACATTAGCAACACACAGGGTGCCAGCATGCAGCCTCAGTTGCAGAGGCAAAGGAGACGAAATCGGATTTCCAGATCTTTGGAAAGAAGTGCCAGTGGGGCGGGGGAGGAGGGGAGGTGGGGGGTGGGAGGATTATCTCTTCTTTTTTTTTCTTTTTTTTTGAGAACCCTCCTGAATTCGCCAGCCCCCAAGGGGAGCAACGATAACCGAGTGGTAGAGCGTTGGACTCTCAATGCTCGGGTCGTAAGTTCGAATCCCGGCTGGGGCCGAATATTTGTGTTGGCTTTTTTCTCGTTGCCCCGTCTTTGATATCACCCTGACGTGGTGGAAAAGGACGTTAAACTCCGACCCATCCACCCACTCACCCATTAACACACACACACACACACACACACACACACACACACACACACACACACACACACACACACACACACACACACAGAGACCTGGTGGTAGGTTGCTTCTCTTCCTGTTCTGCCTTCGGTCAACACCACAATCGCTGTGGTCAAAGGACGTTCAGTTAGTCTACCGCCAGCCACCCACTCTCCTCAACCCCTACCACACCCCTTCCCAGTCTCCCACTTTTCCTGTCGCTGTCCGATCTCGTCCAATGATTGACAACTGACAATTAGACCAAAGACCAAAATCATTTCAAGAAACAAGACTGAGAAATCATTACCAGTGATTATCTTCAAATTGGCACTGAATGCATAAGTGATGCACACCTGGCGAACAACGTGATAAACCCGTTCATACATTATACACCATTGAAAATAGCAACAACAATAACAAGGGTCAAGGTCAGGACTGATAGACGGAATGCTAGACGATGTGGACGTCATTCAGTCCAAACTGGTCACGATGGGGCGGTCCTCCAAACCAGAAGATGATGACAAAGGTAGGACAAACAAAAGAAGGCTGTATCATGGACAATCCACGGTCTTGCCCTATCCCAGATCTTGTAATCACTGGCATGCTACATGCTGCAGACTAAAAACGAACAATACACACCAGCGTGGGGACTGAGACGTGTCCTGTCCCGTCCTCCCAAGGGGCAAAGCCTCATGTCCGAGGCCTCTCTCTTGCCACTGCGTGATAAATTAATATTACGTCAATTAGACGTTGCGGGCTCTTCCTAAATCTCGCCTCACGAGGAAGCAGAACTGCGGAGGGTGGGTAGCTCGGTATTCTCCCTTGTCACTGGAGACTCGTAAACAACGCTTAAAACCTGCCTCCAACCTGCCTCCTCTGGCCGCGGAGAGGCTGAATGGAAACAGAAGACGGGGATGACGAGCGTTTACGGATCTGCTGGCTGGGAGTCGTCATCCTTCCTCAGCGCACCGCTGGTGACACTCTGGGGACAGGCAGTAGAAGCAGCTGCCTTTCGTTTCGTTCAGGCTTTGCGGCTGTAAATGTCTTGATTTTTTCGTTGTCGACTAACGAATGACGTAATGCTAATCATGATGGGTGTGTGGGTGTTTGGGAGTTTAACGTCCTTTTCCACCACATAAGGGTGATATCAAAGACGGGACAAAAAGAAAAAGGTCAGCACAAATATTTGGCCCCAGCCAGGATTCGAATTCACGATCTGAGCACTGAGAGTCAAACGCTCTACCATTCGGCTGTCCCGCTGATGATGATGATGATATTAATCTTACTATTACACTTGAAATATTGAGCGAAATGAATGAATGTACATTTTCTTTTTCCATCGGAAACGCTCTACCATACATTGGTTAGAAAAGGGGAAACAAAACGAGAACCTAGTCAAATACTGAGCTGAGGTGAACACAGCCTTGACGCATAGTAAGTAGAACTGGTATGAAGACTCAGGACTAAAACTGGCGACCTACTTCACTCAACACGGACAGGCACCGCATTTATCACGAATACATGTATGGACCAGAAGTCTGATGCATTGAGACTAGGACCAAGACTAGCTTCATCAAACTGAGACTAAAAGATTAGTACGAGATGCCAAGGCCGTAGACTAGGACAAGAGTGAGTGAGTTTTTAAGGCGTCAGGCCGCGGAAGCCACAAAGACTAATTCGCGGCGGGTAGACTAGGACTGACAAGTCTCCATACGTGCATCGCAAAATTAATGCACGCTGATCAGTGACAGCCCTGACTTAATAGGCCTGAGTGTAAGAGCTATGTCCCGGACCATTCTCGTCTCTTTTAACTCTTAAAACCCCGTGCAAAAATCGCGATTTTACTTGAAATCTTGATATCACTAGAAGCCACTCCCCGCCACTATTAAGCAATCTGCAGCGGTCTCGGGACTTACGGGAGGGTGGGTGAGTGGATGTTTGGGGGTTTAATGTCCTTTTTCACCACATACGGGTAATATCAAAGACGGGGCAACGACGACAAAGCCAGCACAAACAGGGACTTACGGGAAGGCCCACGCCTTACGTAATAGTGGCTTGAAGTGGCTGTCATTGGTGTGCAGCGGAGTGAGTTTTTAGGGCTTAATGCCGCGCAAGCCACAAACACTAATTCGCGGCTGGTGTGCAGCGGCTGTTTCTTTTTGACCAGTCGTATCGTACAGTGGGCAGGGGGTGGTTGGGTTTGGGCTCCTAAGAGTTAATGCAGCGGACCCCAGGAGACAGACCCTGCAAGCCCGGAGAATGAGGGACAGCCAGAGGACTAGCGCCTAAAAGCGCGTAATGCTCCGTGGGAAACCTTTGGCGTAGAGGATGGTTTAGCAGAAGGGAGGGAGGCTCGCTGCATATTTGTCACGCCAGGAGCAGGCGACACAACACAAAAGCCGAGGCAGCTGGAACAAAAGACGTTGCGAGGGACTGCACGGCTCGTGTGGCGCAGACTAAAAGGGAAATAGCCGGTCGTAAACACGTCTGAAGCGAATTAAAAGCGATTCCAATTGGAAGTGGCCATCCATCAAGCCACAGCCGTTCCTCATTGCGTGCGGCTGACGACCATGCAGGATCTGGCTGCCGGGCTGAACGCCGTGCAGGAGGAGGGAGAGGTTCCCAAAAGATTTTGTCCAGTTTCGGATTTATGCGGGGGGAAAAAACTGGCAACAGCGAACCGCATCATTCTTGGGGACCAAGAGCCAGACTTGGGCAAAGAACAACCCTGGAAAACGGCGAAAGACCAGAGAAAGCTGCTTTAAAAAGAATTCGGAGTCTGTTGTTTGGGGAGAGACATTTTCAGCAGCAGAATACACTTGCCCGTATCTTCTATTTTCTTATAATTATTTCTTTCTCTACTCTGTGCCAGTTTTCCACCTGGTCTCCTCGTCCCGTATTCAAGAATGAATGCTTCAATGTTTATCCCCCCTCCCCCTCCCCCCCCCCAACAACCCTCCGAGTCAAGTGTTTCAACTTTCAAGCGCATTCCACCAGTTGGATTGGCTACGGAACTTCAGAACAAAATAATACTGCCTATATAGTTTTCATTTTGGCGATTATGCTACACTCGCGATTAAACTTATAATTTTATTTTTTTTGCTGCCCCAACTCTTTTGCCAGCTCCAGTGGTGTTCCTCCCAGGTAATGGGTGGAATCCACGGAGGGCTCGGAAGCTGGGGCAATTTTTATTATGCATGATGATGGAGATGAGGATGATGGTAAGATGATGCTATGGAGGTCCGTGTGGTTTGGGACTGCGGGACAGGGCCGCATTCCACGCTTCCTGTCATAAATATCCCGGCATTAACCAGGCCCGGGAACAACGACACCTGCGGTGCCGGCCGTGTAATCATCCACATCATAAGACGTGTCATACCAAGGGAAGCACCCCCAAAGTCGCACCCGTGAAGTGGGTGAAGCTCGGCTGTGTGGCAACAGCCTCCCCATTGGGCCCATAGCACACCCGCTCTGGGTAGGAGCCCACCTAGGTAGGAAAAATCCCGCTTGCCTCGGCTGGGACTCGAACCCGGGTCTCCCGGTCCATAGTCCGAAGTGCTAACCACTACACTACGGGGCTACCTAAAAAGTTTTGAAACTATCCAGAAGACAGCGAGGATGGACGGTTGATCTGAAATTAATATGCGATATGATAATACGTTCATTCTCCAACAGACAAGCTGTCACGGAAGCCGACTTGATGACTGTAGGAACTCTGAACGGATGGTACCTTCACTGACTTCTTCTCGGCTCCCTCAGCTTTGCTGACATCCTCCGAAGCTCAGACATGCTAATGTATTCAGGGAACAAAGAATATGAGGTCTTTCCTTTTCTCAGCTCTAGAAATATTTGCACGCATGGAAAGAATGCTTTTAGCTTAGCGTACGGTCGAGGGTCTGTAACAGAGATATATACGAAGGGGTTTTCCAATCACGATGTGTTGGGTACTGTTGTGAAACATACTCAGGGGACTGCCGGAAGACGGGTAAAACAAAGTAGCAAAACGTGTATCAAGTTGTGTTTGATTCTGTGCTTGTTGTCAGCGGGTTTTTTTGTGTGGTTTTGTTGTTTTTATTGTGATTTCTTGTCGCTCTCGTTGTTGTTCTTGGTGTCGTTTGAGGAAAGGTGGGTGGAGGGGGTCGTTGTTGTTCTTGTCTTTGTTAGTGATGGTGCTGTGATACATCTTTGAAGAAATCAGGCACATCTTTGAAAGGGACGATAAACTTCTCAAGGATTTCCGAGCACTGGAGACGAGCTTTCGTCTTGTCGTATCTCGCCAGATTACGATATTTACACGGGACGAGAATTTCATGATTATCGCCTTCAGGAGCAGGCCATTGCAGGTAAGACTAAAACTAACGATAGAAAACAGTACTGGGAGGGTCTGACTGGTAGGTAGTTCAGAAGCCGGCATGGGGAGGGCCGGAAGGGAGGGATCGGACTGACGTAGACATGCCAGACTGAGCAAAGAATAATCCACCGAAGCATGCCTGAGGGTTTAATTTTGTTTTTGAAAAACACAACTCAGTTAAACGCCATCCTGTGCTGGTCGGCTTTTCCAAACAGCAGCTGGCAGCTTTACGCAGTAGGCAAGCGGTGGTGGGTGAAACAAAAGACGTGCATGGGTCTGACTAAGAACAGATAACAAAGGAGCCATCAAGAAGAAGAAGAAGAAGAAGAGAAAAAAAAGCGGTCGAAGCAATAGGGCTATGGTGGTCTACAAAATCAATAGGTCAACGATTACGTACCCAAGCCGAGGTCATTCACCCTGTCTCCATCTGTGACGCCATCATCATTCTTATTATTACTAGGGTGATCGGTTAGTTTCAGTTGCCCGAGGGTTGAAGCAGACGATTCCGAATCCAGCAGAGATTGTTTTCAATTTTGTTTTCAAATGCCTCGATCCATATAATAATCTAGGGTGGGAATATAGGACTTGCAAGATCTGAAACTCGGCTGTTGTCGTGTACAGTGGGGCTGCGTATAGTTCGACTCAGGCCTTGTGCCATTTAATTTAATTATGTTTGTGAGTGGTTTTATATTATAATAGCGTGAGTGTTTTGGATTTTTAAACGGATGTGTGTGTGTGTGTGTGTGTGTGTGTGTGTGTGTGTGTGTGTGTGTGTGCGCGCGCGCGCGCACTTGTGTGCAGGATTTACTTGTGTGCGTGACTGAGGCTTCGGTTAGTGCAAGTTTTATTTGTTATCATTATGTCTTATTAATATTTTTTATGGTAGCCTATAATTTCCCTCTGGGATTAATAAAATAAACTGAATTTGAATTTGAAATCTAACTTTAAACAGAAATGAGTGTGGCTGTGCCGGTACAGTTCGCCCGAAACGGCCCATGGGTGAGAACTATCTTCCAGTTAGGGAAGGGGTTATGAATCAGTGGAAGGATAGACAGGTGTGTCTGGGGTGAGCAGAACCTTTGTAAAACGAGCCCATACAGATAACTTTTAACGTCAATACTCCTGACAGCTTTCCATCTGAGCTACACACATTTAGCCGCGTAGCTCCGATGAGTTTGATACAACACAGAGCAAGCCACGAGTTTAGAACAGCATCTCACAGTAGAAATAAGTCCATCAAGTTCACTCTTTTGTTTAGAAAATCAAATTGTGTGGGTTTACAGGGAACGGACGTGCTCTATCACGGCATGTGAGTTGTCTACCCGCTGCCAGCGCCACCTGTGCGGGATTTCAAAGAGAGTGATTGTTCTTGGTCCCGTCGCTGTCTGACAGGTAAGACACGGGGCCGACAACAGCGCTTGAGCAAAGTATCCTTGGCCGGTACTGACAAAACTACAACTTTTCGAAAAAACAGAAAGGATTTCTTCAGAAAAAAACAACAGAATTTCTGCAGGAAACAATGCAGATATGTACTTAATCGTTGTTTTAGTTTTCGTTTGGTTTTTGTTGTTGTTGTTTCGGGTTTTGTTTTGTTTTTGTTTGTGGTTGTTGTTTTTTTTTTAATTGTTGTTTTGTTTTTTGTTTGTTTGTTTGTTTTGTGTTGTGTTTTTTTGTGGGTTTTTTGTTTGTTTGTTTGTTTGTTTGTTTGTTTGTTTTTGTTGTTGTTGTTTTTTTTGGGGGGGTGAATGTTTGTTTGTTTGTTTGTTTGTGTGGATCAAATGACCCGTTCTTAAAATCGTCCTTTTCCCGATGAAAACTTTTCTGCGGGAAAGTGAGTTTTGGTTTGTTTGTTGTAGTTGTTCATGCTTGGTACTGCTGCTTGTTGTTGTTTCTTGTTTTGTTGTTGATGTTGTTGTTGCTGTCTGTTTGTATGTATTCTTGTTTTTGTTTTGTTTTGTTTCAGAAAAATAAAATAAACACAATCTGATTTCAACATTTCTAGAGATGTTTCCTGTACAAATAGCTGCATGAAATCTTGCACGAAAAGTCTTTCAACTGTTCTTCGCACAGGCATTTCTTTCAGAAAACGTGTGAATTTTTTTTTCCCCGATAACTGCTTTCCTCGCAGAAAACTGTAGTTTTGACATCCCTGGCCAGTGACAGTGAAGGCTTCAGACCTTCCACTCACAGAAGCCTCATCCGAACCTCATGAAAAATAGACTCGGCATTTACAGCTTGCTCGGCATGAAGTGAGCTCCAGGTATGACTCACAGCCCTCCTTCCTGGTTCCATTGATACAGGGCATTTGTCAAGGATGCGCTTCAGACGGTCTTGGTCATACGACCTTGGAGGAATGATAATGAGGAACATAGCCTATCGACACACTGCTCTTGGATGAACATTTCTTTTTGAGTTCTAGTGTCTGAAGCGGGGGACAGCTCCTCGCTTGAAGATTAGGGGTTTGAGGTTCGATTCGGCTGCCGGTTAATTGCTTGCTCGATTTGGGGCTTAACGCCCTTTTCCACAACAAAAGCCGGCATGATATCACAGATGGGACAACGGAGAAAATGATGGGCGGAACAGAAATAATAATAATAATGAGTATTGTATAGGGGTTTTACCCAATTTCACGAATCGGCTCAAAGCGCCGCGAACTAAACCCAACATGCACGCTCACGTGAATCTCACGCATTCTCTCACTCACTGGACATAAACACATCACAATCACGTGGTGCGAAGGGTCAGCTCAGCTATTTAAATTTCGGAATTTAGAATTGCATTTATTTTTTCAAATTTGGTGGGCTGAACATTTCCAAATAACGTGATGATTCTATTTTTATGAATACGAACTGGAATTCGATCAGCTCAGTTCAGTTCTGTTTACAACAGTGCAGCAAAAAATGGCACGTGAAAGGCCTATAAATCTATATAACTTCTAAGGGATGCCTGCTCATTGCTGTCAGTGACCCTGAAATGGCCCCGGAATGGCCCCTGAATTTCACAGTTCTTCAAATGTTCACAGCCTAACTGCACGGTTTGAACTTTCTAAACTGACAGTCATTAACAGTAAGCCCTTGTCCCAGTATCTCATTTCGATACACTCCAGCGGTACGCTTGCTTCAAGTAGTCTCAGGCCTTTCAAAGATCTCAACAAAGGGAGATGATGCTGACAGAAAAACGAGCAACAGGCGCGAGTTATGGGACGTTTACGGGAGGTTATCAGCTGCCCAGGTAATGGTTCGTACCCGCACACTCGCACCGCATTTTCACCTCGTATCTGCGAGAAATCTCGGGACCTAAGCTTGGGCACCTCCCGTCCATCTTGAAGTTGAGCGGTTTTCCAGCGTCGCCTGGCACATTCTACCGTTGCTCCGTTGATAGATCTAAGTCCGCTCTTGTGTTGCCCGTGCTCTGCGGACGATGAGCGTTTCAAAGGTGCACGTTCGGAAGCTGAACAAACCCCGATTCCGTTCTGGGGTCTGGATAGCTCAGCGTCGGATTTCGATCCTAACTGAACATTATGGGGTTCGGATCCTGGCAGGATTTTTTTTTTTAAATGTATGAGGGCATTATCCCACCTTCATGGTAGACAAAACATCTTCAGTCAAGTTCAAAACATCCGTAGATAATGATATAGTGACACTTGTGTTTGTGTCAATGTATATTTCTCTCCCACCCAAACCCCTCCTCCTCCCGACTCTCTTTTTTTTAAGGATGAACGTCATAGAAGTACCCCCTCTTATTATTCAAATAATACTTACTCCCTCGCCTACCCGCAGTGACTGCAGACAAGAAAACTGTGCTTCCGGAGAATACTGGTCCTGCGGAGAAGGATAGAATCGGCTTTCAAACGTCACATAGTGCTGCACGAGCCTTTGTTTTCACTAGTATCATACGAGTACCGCCCCTTTACTTGACGATGGTCTCCCCTTTCTTTCAACACAATGCGCGAGAAGTTGTCAGTGTCAGCGGCCTGCTGAAATATATGCAAAAAGCGTCAACACAACACAACCGAGCTGACGTGGCCTTTAGTTTTCAGTATCCATGTCTCCACCCAGGCGGAAGAAGAATTTGCGTTTTGGTTGAGTGAGACGGGGTTACACTCAAAGAAACATTCCAGCATCTGGCAAAACAGTATTGTGTGCGCTGTCTGTACATTTAGTTAGTTTCAGCCTCATTGCTACGGCGTTTTCAGGTTATGTATCTTTGTCTTGTTGGGTGGCACTGCCGTCTGAGATGGTTCAGTCTAGATCAAAACTACCACTGACACCATAAACTTTAAAACAAAAACACCAAAAAAACAGGTCGTTAGTTAATCTTATCCCCATCGATGAGTGCATCCTTGCCGTTGGAGATGGGGCTTGCGTGTCTCCATGACCCCGAGAGCTATGCCGGCGGGAGATTCATCTCCTGGTAGGGCCACCCATGCTGGACAGGTCGAAGGGTAGAGGCCAGACGAAGCGCACTCACTGGTCCTCCAAGTTGGGGGTTTGAGTAGGGCTAACAACCCAACTCTTTAAAAACAAAACCTGTTACAGAAACTACAACCACAGATCTACAACGCAACTTGGTCCAGGAAGAGTCCTCTCTAGTACAGCCCATGACGCGAGCTGGTGAAAGCCCTCGGGAAGCCAGTGCGCCGACTACTCTTCTGACAGCCAAGACCAAAGCCAGGATAGGGACCTGGAACATCCGAACCCTATACGAAACAGGAAAGACAGCACAAGTGAGTCAAGAAATGCATAGATACAATCTGAAGCTGCTCGGCCTATGTGAGACAAGATGGACAGGAACAGGACGCACTCGACTCACCTCCGGAGACACCATCCTCTACTCCGGACACGAAGACGGCCAACCACACATGCACGGAGTAGCGTTGCTGATGACACCTGAAGCAACACAAGCACTATTGTCCTGGGAACCAGTGTCACCAAGGATCCTGAGCGCCAGATTCAACTCAAAGGGCAGGAAAGTCACCATCCTCCAGTGCTACGCTCCCACCAACATGGCCGATGAGGAAGAAAAGGAGAACTTTTACGAGCAGCTCCAAGCCGTCCTCGACAAAGCACCGAGAAGAGACCTGAAGATCCTCATGGGAGACCTCAACGCCAAAGTGGGCACCGACAACACAGACAGAGAACTCATCATGGGCAAACACGGAACAGGGACACAGAATGAGAACGGAGAGCTCTTCACAGAATTCTGCACCACCAACGACCTGGTCATCGGAGGCACCATATTCCCCCACAAGACCGTCCACAAAACCACCTGGACATCACCGGACGGAAGAACTGTAAACCAGATCGACCACATCACCATCGGCAGGAAGTGGCGAAGAAGCTTGCTGGACGTCCGAGCAAAGCGGGGAGCTGATGCAGCCTCAGACCATCACCTCGTCATTGCAGCGATCAAGATCAAGCTGAAGGCCTACAGAGACCAGGCGGACAGACCATCCCACAAGTACAACGTGCACAGTCTGAAGGAGAGCGTCAAGACCAACGCCTTCAGATGTGAGCTGAGGAACAGATTCAGCGCTCTCGACACACTACCTGAAGAGACAATCGAGGAGCACTGGCACGACCTGCGAGAAACCTGGACAGCAACATGCAGGGAAGTGCTGGGAAAGAAGACGAGACAACACAAAGAGTGGCTTACATCTGACACCTGGGACCTCATCACAGATAGGAAACGCCTGAAAGACCTGATCAACCACACTGACGACCAAGACCACAAGCGCGACCTGCAGGCTCAATACTGGGACGTCAACCGGCAGGTCAAGAGGAGCGCAAGGAACGACAAGAGGAACTTCATCAACGACCTCACAGAAGAAGCAGAAACAGCAGCAGGACAACGGAACATGAAACGGCTCTACGAAATAACAAGGACACTCTCTGGGAAAAATAACAACCCCACCAGACCAGTCAAAGACAAGAACGGACAAATCATCACCAAAGAGGAAGACCAAAGGACAAGGTGGGCTGAACACTTTAAGGAAACGCTCAACAGGCCTCCACCACCAGTCCCACCAGACATACCACCGGCAGCCCAGCTACTCGACATCAGCACCAACCCCCCTACCAAGACCGAGATCATCAAAGCCATCAAGTCCCTCAAGTCTGGCAAAGCAGCAGGCCCCGACGGCATACCACCAGAAGCCCTCAAGGCCGACATCCAGACCTCCACCGACATGCTGCACCCGCTCCTGAGGAAGATCTGGGAGAGCGAGAGCGTGCCACAAGACTGGAAGAAGGGACACCTGGTAAAGCTGCCAAAGAAAGGGGACCTCTCATCCTGTAGCAACTGGCGAGGCATCATGCTCTTGTCCATACCAGGGAAGGTTCTCACCAGGATCATCATGGAGAGGCTGAAGACCGCGCTGGACAAGACACTCCGGGAGGAACAGGCAGGATTCCGCAACGACCGATCCTGCACTGATCACTTAGCCACGATGAGGATCATCATCGAGCAGTCCCTGGAGTGGCAGACCCCCCTGTACAGCACCTTCGTCGACTTCCAGAAGGCGTTCGACAGTGTTGACAGGGAGGTCATCTGGAAGCTGATGTCTCACTACGGTTTTCCACCAAAGTTTGTCAACATCATCCGACAGCTGTACGAAGATGCCACCTGCCAGGTAATCCACGACGGGAAACTGACAGAACCATTCACAGTACGGACCGGCGTTCGTCAAGGCTGCATCCTCTCACCCACAATCTTCCTGATGGTGGTCGACTGGGTCATGAGGCAAGCCACCGACGGTAAGAGGACAGGGATCCAGTGGACCTTCAGCAAACAGCTCGAGGACCTGGATTTCGCGGACGACATCGCCCTCCTCTCCCACAAGCAACAAGATGCGCAGGAGAAGCTGAACAGAGTCGCCGAAGAAGCTGAGAAGACCGGCCTCAAGATCAACATCAGCAAGACCGAAGTCATGAGAGTCAACCACAAACAGCACGACCCCATCCAGCTGCACCAGGAAGACATCAAAGAGGTGGACAAGTTCATCTACCTTGGCAGCGTTGTCAGCAAGGATGGAGGAACGGACGAAGACATCAAGAGCCGCACCAACAAATCCAGACATGCCTTTCGCACTCTGCGCCCCATCTGGAGATCCACAGCCCTATCCCTGCGAAACAAGATCCGGATCTTCAACTCAAATGTGAAGTCGGTCCTACTCTATGGCTCGGAGACATGGCGCACCACCAAGACAGGCTCCCACAGGCTGCAAACCTTCATCAACAGATGCCTCCGCAACATTCTCAACATCAGATACCCACTGGTGATCACCAACCAAGACCTCTGGGAGCGAACAAGACAGGTCCCCATCGAGCAGGAGATCAAGAAAAGGAAATGGGGATGGATCGGACACACTTTGCGAAAGCCAACATCAAATGTCACCAGGCAGTCCCTTGATTGGAACCCCCAGGGAAAGCGCAAAGTGGGCCGACCGAAGCAGACCTGGCGGAGGAGTACGGACGCTGAAGCCAAGGCCGCCGGAACGACGTGGGCCGAACTAAAGAGGGCGTCCCAGAACCGAGTGCGCTGGCGGAGTGTGGTTGCAGCCCTATGTTCCCCAGGGAATAAAGAGGACTAAACTAACTAAACTAGTTAATCTTATGACTTTAGTGACTTCTATACAACCTTTTATGGCCTTTATCTTGATCTATCGGAAAAAAAAGGAAAAATATAATGGCAAACAAGCATGTCACTAGACATTTTTCTTTATCATGGTAGCAATATTTGACCGTCCACCACAAAATGGTTCGTTTTGCATCTGACCTCATTTAGGCTAGAAGCCAAAAATAGGCAGGTGAGGCTGGATTGGTCAATTTTGATATTTCTCTTGATTTGATTTCTTCAACTATTTTTCTATCATGAGCTTTACTACCTTAGTCAGATCAAGAGTGCAAATGCTTTATTTAGCTGATAATGGTGGCCAAGGAAAACTTCTAAAACAGTGTTTTCTCAAGTTTGTTCTCTTGTTCTGGGAAATGTGATCTGAGGGATATCTGTCTAAGAATGACTGTACTTGTTAAAACTACCTGTTAACAACAACAACAACAACAAAACCAAACAGTTATACCATTGGAATGAGCATTTCTTCTCCTTTCTCAGAATAGCCAAAAGGTGACTTACGGCCGGCTCATATGGTGATGTGCGGTCACATAATTTATAGTATTATTCTCAAGATGTCCCTCCCCTTCATGTCGCGGTTACTCCTCCAACCCCTACACCACGTGGCCCCCAGACCTTTGGTCAGACCACAAAAAAAATGTGTGCGGACCTGTTCTCACCTAATGATGGGCAATTTCTTATAAAACAATTATTGTACCTTCGTCTACCTTCTTGCTCTTCTACAACGCCTGTGTCAGTGCTTCAGTTGTTATCTGCCGTGTCCAAAACCGTACATGGACTAAAAGGTTCTTTCTTTTCTGTGACAAAAAAAAAAATCATTATTGAAAACACCAGGACAACTTGATTCAGAAAAGAAAAACATCAGCCTTCAAGAGAAAGTCCGGTTTCGAAGTAGACAAGAAAACTTTCCCTACATGGGAAGTCGGTCTGTCGAAGTATAAAGCTGCAAAATTATTATCTGCATCCTGCCTCAGGACCGAACAAGCCAGACCCGTTTGCTGATGCCTCAACAGGCTGCATGCGCAAAACTCCAACACAGAGAAGGATGATGATACGCTCCGGTTTGCCCCCTTACCAGTTAACCGTGCCATCAGCCCGATCATTCATCATGTCCATAATTTGTCGGCGGTTACCCGAAGCCTGTCATACAGCAGCAGCGCCACGCGAAGAGCGTTCCTCGCATGCTCGTCAACCCCCAACATATGTCCAAAAGGCGTGTTCCGACGGACGAGCAGCACGTGCACGCTGCACGAGACATTCCGGGACAACGCACGCGCGTGTGCGCTTGTCAAGATAGGGGGGAGGCTCGAAGTGAAAGGTATGCTGGGGTAGTTTACGACACACAACACGTACTCGGGGTCCTGTGAGGTTTCGGTAGGGTAGAGGGAGGGGGAGGAGGGGTGCTTCCTTGTTGCTTTTCTTTTTTCAGCTGAGGGTGGAGTCGCTAAACTTTTTTCTTTCATTTTTTTTTCTGTCCCTTATTTTCTTCTTTTTTTTTCCTTTTTTTATTTCCTTTTCGTTCTTCCAATCTCTTTTTTTGTTTTTCATTTTTCTCCTTTTTATTTTCTCTTTTTCAGGTTTTTTTCTGGGTTTTTTGTGGCTTGTTTGTTTTTTGTTTTGTTTTTTTGTGGTGGTTGGGACGGGGGGGGGGGGGGGTTGGTTTTGGATTTTGGGGTTGTTTTTTCCCCCTCCCCGTGGGTGGTCTTTTTCCCTCTGCTTCTTCGACAAGGCTTTCGGTAGTGAATCCGCACTAAGACACGATCTTCGATTGATTGACTGATCAACTGGTTGGCTGATTAAGTAATTTGATTGATTTAGTGACTGCACAGGGCGGCATTTAGAGCGGAATCTGCATTTTTTCAAAGGTGATCTTGATTTTTGACAGTTCCCCAAGCCGGCAGTGTGTCTTCTGCATGACTGATATGCGATTGTTTTTCCTTCCTGCAACTGTGACGGTTTTTGGCTCGTCCCTGTTGATCTTGATGTGATTTTGTGATTTGCTGTAACTGTTGTACACAGTCACTCTTCCTTGTGTGTGTGTGTGTGTGTGTGTGTGTGCCCCGGTGTGTGTGTGTGTGCCGGTGTGTGTGTGTGTGTGTGTGTGTGTGTGTGTGTGTGTGTGTGTGTGTGTGTGTGCCGGTGTGGGTGTGTGTGTGTGTGTGTGCCGGTGTGTGTGTGTGTGCCGGTGTGTGTGTGTGTGTGTGTGTGTGTGTGTGTGTATGCCGGTGTGTGTGTGTGTGTGTGTGTGTGTGTGTGTGTGTGTGTGTGTGTGTGTGTGTGTGTGTGTGTGTGTGTGTGTGTGTGTGTGTGTGAGAGAGAGAGAGAGAGGGTGAGTGGGTGGGTGGGCGTTTGGGAGTTTAACGTCCTTTTCCAACACATAAGGGTGATATCAAAGACGGGGCAGCGAGAAAAAGGCCAGCACAAAATATCTGGCCCCAGCCGGGATTCGAACTCACGGCCCGAGCATTGAAAGGAGAGAGAGAGAGAGAGTGTGTGTGTACATGTGTGGTGTATGGATGTTCGTAATTGCAGTATATTTAATTCTTTTATTTGTTGTTTTTCATGGTGGCTTACAATTTCACTGTTTGGAATTTAATAATGCAAATTTGATTTGATTTTTGCGGAATTGGACCACTTTTCACCGGCTCATCACCCTCGCCCCCCTCCCCCCAAACTTGACTAGACTCAAGTGATTGTCCTGTTGAAGAACACTCCGTCATCAGCAGTGATTAAACGATGTGCTCAGACTTCGCTGGTGTGGGTTCACCGCATTTCTAACCGCATTTCTGTTCAGTTACCGGTATGATCCTATTTGTCTGAGTAATGTCAGAGAAGTCATCAGAGTTGGAAATGCTGACAAAGGGTCGTACGTACATTCCCAACTTCTCCTAGCCTAGAAGCCCTGTAATCTGGCTGTTTGTGGCATGCGAATTGGGTATCCAGATATCCTTTCAACGCCACAAGTGTGTGCTTGCTTTTGTCTACGGATCGCGATGGGTCCAAGTGAGCAGGGACATCGCGGAATTCATTCTTTACAGCGGATCATTGTTGTCTTGTGGATGCTCTAAGTAGCTGTGGGAGCGAGCGGGGCAGGAACCAGTGGCCAAGCAGATCCTGCGGAGGAAGTGGGGCTGGATTGGACACACCCTCAGGAAGCCAGCATCCAGCACCACACGCCAAGCCCTGACATGGAACCCGCAGGGGAAAAGGAAGAGAGGCCGGCCTCGCAACAGCTGGAGGCGGGACACTGAGGCAGAGCTATGTAAGCAGGGGACCAACTGGACTGGAGTGGCAAGACTAGCCCAGAACAGAGCGCGATGGCGAAGGGTTGTCGATGGCCTATGCTCCACGTGGAGCCAGGGGCCTAAGTGTGTAAGTGTGGATGCTCTAAGTGGAGTTGTTTGTTTGAACAATGAGTACAAGCAAAACAGACTGGTCAGTCACACGGGTACTCTTTTCGTACAAGTCAGGTCAAGTCAGTTTTACTGATTTGACAAGTAAATTGAACTAGACAGTTGAGTGTTCAAAACAAAAACTGATGCTGTTCCAAACGGACTGATGACACTGAAGTCAGTGTTGCGACGACGTAAGCTAAGGGGAAATCCGTCAAGTTTGCTGGCTAAATCTTTGGGTGAACATTCAATGGCTGATAGGCAATATTGAAGCACTTGTTTAGCTCAGACGGGTTCGTCCTCAACACCTGTATGTAGTGATACGTTTACTAGTGCGCTCCATAGCTTTGACTGCTGCTGTTTCCGCGCATTGAGGCCGCATCGGGATGTGCACTCTCTGAAACCGTGAGCGCCACCAGGTATCGTTTTCACTATTGAGCATACACCGGAAATCTTATCTTTTTTTTTTTCTGCCCCAACTCTTTTTGCCAGCTTCAGTGGTGTTCCTCCCAGGTCATGGGTGGAATCCACGGAGGGCTCGAAAGCTGGGGCAATTTTTATTATGCATGAGGATAGAGATGAGGATGATGGTAAGATGATGCCACGGAGGTCCGTGTGGTTTGGGACTGCGGGACAGGGCCGCTTTCCACGCTTCCTGTCATAAACATCCCGGCGTGAACCAGGCCCGGGAACTACGGCACCTGCGGTGCCGGCCGTGTAATTATCCCATCATAAGACGTGTCATACCAAGGGAAGCACCCCCAAAGTCGCACCCATGAAGTGGGTGAATCTCGGCTGTGTGGCAACAGTCTCCCCATTGGGCCCATAGCACACCCGCTCTGGGTAGGAGCCAACCTAGGTAGGAAAAATCCCGCTTGCCTCGGCTGGGATTCGAACCCGAGTCTCCCAGTCCATGGTCCGAAGTGCTCACCACTACACCACGGGGACCGGTACGCCGGAAATCTTGATAGCTCAATGCCAAATCCAACACTACAGCTATGGTCCGGACGTGGTGGTCTGGGTGGATTCAATGAGTTCGGGACATTTAGTCTCTTATATCCAATGCAAAGATAATTTCACAGACTGGCGCTTAAAAAAAAAAAAAAAAAAAGACCTGAACAAATTTTGGCCCTGGTGGGATTTGAACCCGTGACTTTCTGATCTCAAGTCAATCCGACGCTCAGCCAGTTATTTCACCCGACAACAAAGTCTGCAAAGAGAAGACCTTCCCTTTCCTCCCCCCGGCAAGCACCGCCAGGCGGCGTCTGTCAGCGGGTGTACGCGTTCACGACAGCGGCAACAATTTTCCCTGTTTTCTTGACCTCCATACAACCCGTGCACACCTTTGTGCAGTCTGCTATAACCCGGCCCTCTATTGGGACCGACGTGTCAACAGGTGTAGCGCTCGGCTGCTTTGGAACAACACTGTGTAACACAGTGCTCTGCTCAGTTCTACCGTCATTATATTTGGAAGCGGCGTTGGGTGATCACCCACTCTCTCTCTCTCTCTCTCTCATCCCTTGCAGGACAAGCGGAGAACACGTTGCAACAATGCACGAGCCTTTTTCTATATTATTATCTGTATTACAGAGTTAAAACAAATCACTGTTTCCACACTGTGCGCGTGCGTGCGTGCGTGCGTGCGTGCGTGAGTTGTGTGTGTGTGTGTGTGTGTGTGTGTGTGTGTGTGTGTGTGTGAGAAGTAACGATGCCATTGAAATCAGTCTGGTAATGCCTCCCTGGATAGCACGATGGCAAGCAGAAACGCTATTAATACACGGGCCACACCATGACAGCTAAATATCTTTCAGACTTGACAAACACTCGATCAGCCGTGGCCGCATGTTTTCGTGTCGGTTATTTGTATGCAAATCCGCATGCAAATGAGATCGAAAGGACTATCCGCGAGACCCGTTAAAATGACGGGCGTATTTATCATCTGTCTGGGAGACCACCATTGGACTTCAACTCGTGGGAGTACACTTGACAATTTTCTCTGAAGCCGAAATCCTCACGGAATCTATTGCGTACTGATTTGCATTCCAGTGGCGGTGAGTCAGACGGCTGAAACACGAGTATCATCCATTATGGTATCTGAGAAAACTTTTGACCTCACTAAGTGACTGTTGATGGTGCCGCTCCGGTCTTTCTTTGTACGTTCACTCCCTTCTTGCCCTACCCCATCCCCATCCACCCCCCCCCCTCCCATCCCCATTCGCCTCTCCCTAATTTACCCAATCCCCAAAGCACAAACAGCATCCGCTCCGAGTCAGAATATTTTGTATTGGAAGGACCGCGAGTTCTTCGCTATTTGCATCATTATAACATGAAAGTTCATATTATATTAAATATTTACATTGCCCATATGCATGTGATTATGGGCGGGTTGATCTTCTTCTTTAATGATCTCACTATGTATTCATTGTATTCCTTTCATGAGCAGTTCGTTTCGGCCCCACGGCAAATTCCCCCTGAGACATTAAATCCAATCTTACGTACATGGTGGTTATTGTATTTTATCCTAGACTATATTGATCTGTCTTTTACATATATACATGTATATAAAAAGGCGACAAGGTGGCGACAATGAAGTCAATCTAATCTTATCATACACGGTATTCATGTGTACCTCAGACTATATTGATCTCTCTCATAAACATATTTAAAAAGCCGAGAAAGTGGCTACATGTTTGGCCTTCCAAGACCGACCCGACCACATCAAGCCACCGAGGCTTCTTCCCGAGCACTGCATAGATCATGACCATGAAGTTGTGCACGACGACACCGCTCCAGGAATCGTCGAATTCGTGGAGGTCACGGAAGGCAAAACAGTAGCCCCCAGTCTCCTCGGGCTGTTGGAGAAAAGGCAACAAGGCGTGTTCAACGCGGAGTAAAATTTGTTTTTGCACCCCACTAAACGGGACCCCGAGGTACTCGCGAGTTTGTTGTCGATCCCTGGAACTCAACGGCTGCGACCGCACACTGCTGGCAGACAGGATCCCCTCGGGAAGGTGCGTCATGTCTGGGGGTGTTTGCATTTCGGTTTCCTTGTGGAGAACACACCTGAGGAAAAGCGACGTGTTTTTTATGATACAAGGTGGCTAGCATCCGTTTTCTGAGACAGATGTGTCCAGACTGGTGGGGATGAAAGATGGTGGTAGAGGTGGTGGTGGGTGTGGTGGTAACAAGGACTCCACATATCCACTGAGCTGTAGCGTCCTTCGTGGTAGTTGTGGTGGTGGTTTACCTTTGACACACAGCATTGAGATTTTTTTTTTAAGTTCTCAAAGCCATCTCTGAGTCCCAGTTTTGTACATGCTGTTGGCCAGTGTTCCTTGACCGGCAATCTTTACAAGAAATATCTTCAGTTAATGAGTGTCTTAAAAGCCGTATGTCTTGAGAAGGAAGAGTGGCGGTTTTTGAACAGTGAATTATGTCACTTCAGCGCTTAGAACCATAATAATAGATTACAATACTGAAATGTCATTATTATTATTATTATTACACAATCGAGTGCACAGATCCATAAGAGGCGGTAACAAACTCGATAGTGATGTTGAGTGTTCGCATTGCGCCATCTGGCGGCAGTGCCTGGAGGTAGCGGCCCCCATGCTGCTGCAGATCTGGAGAACTTTGTTGTTGTTATCGTTTGTTGTTTTTGCGTCTGACAAACAGCGTGGGAGGTTAGATGTAATAATAGCAGCTTTCAAATACGTCTATCTTCAAACATGTAATATACGCAAAGAAAAACACTTGACACTCCATTAACCTGGTCTCGCATTCGCTTTGCAAGAAAAAAAAAAGAAAAAAAAATACCCCCAAAAATCAGTCTTTAGAGTGTGATCACAAAACGTACTCGAGCCCGATGGAACTATCGCTGTTGCTGTTTCACACATCAGTCTACAGCCTGGCAGCACGAGTATTGCTTGTGTTTGTTGCAAAGAAACTTATTCCGTTCTCGTCAATCGTGAAAGCTTCCAAATTTTACAGTCGTTTTACCCTGAACAGAAAACCTGTCAATCTAGTATGATCGCGGAAACAAAGAAAAGGAAAACAATGTCCTGTTTTTGTAGCACAGGAACTCGAGTTCGTGTAAACTGAAGCTCGCTCTTTGAAGCTTGAAAGAAGCAGCGATCAAATGGCGTGAATTAATGGTTTGGATATTGCACCAGTTCCATTCAGAACTGTAGAAAACCCCTTCTTTTTTTCTTTTTTCTTTTTCTTTGAGTATTTTAATAACACGGACTGTTTGTCTGAACTTCTTTGATGTCGTGTTCCAGTATTGCTTTGGTGCAGAAAATTAGAAGGACTGCAATGGAACTATTTTTCTTTTCTACTGTACAGAGTTTTCCTATTTTAGTGACTTGCATTTGTGAATTACTTGAATTTGACCTGCAAATATGTCGTCACACGAACTGCAGAGAAAACGTTTTCTAGGACTGATCTAATGACAAGAAATGTTTGTCTGAACTCTTTGGTGTGTTCCACAAATTAAAAGGAGTGCAACAGAAATATGGTGTTTCTTTTATTGTAGGGACTTTTCTCATTTCAGCCGCTAGCGATCTTGTGTAACTTGATTTAGACCTGCAAATACACGGGCTCTTTCAGGCTCAGACAATCTGATCGACGCCGGAATCGAAGACACAATTGTCTCTGACCTGTCACGGAACAACACTGAAAAGATATACCCGCAGAGAGACAGTAAACTAGGAAAGTGCCTATTCCAAGGGAAAATTCGATTCGAGCAGAACGTGACCTTTTCAAGAAAATAACATGCCGACAATACACGTAAATGCCGCCGCCGCCTACAATTTCGGTTAAAACCAGAGGGCGGGGGGTGGGTGTGGGTGTTTGGGAGTTTAACGTCCTTTTCCACCATGCCAGTATGGGTGATATCAAAGACGGGGCAACGAGAGAAAAAGGCCAGCACAAATTTGTGGCCCCAGCTGGGATTCGAACTCACGACCAGAGCATTGAAAGTCCAACGCTCTACCACATTGCTGTGTGCATGGTGAGCTTATCGTACTTGATTATTTGTAGTGTTTCATGTACCCGCATTGTTTTTGTTTTTGATTTTATAAATAAATTTGACTTGACTTGATTTGCTATCCTGGCTCCCCGGTGAAAACCTGGGCCCGTATGTAAATGTCGAGGTTAATTTAACACATGGCTACGGTCCTAACCCAGACTAGGACAAAAGAAACCCAAAAGCAAAATTAAATTTAAAAAAAAGGGAAGCGAAGAAAGGAAGAAAAAAATCCTTCTATAACGGCTCAAGCACCTTCCTGGAATGTGCCCGCTTCCTGATTTAAAAAAAAAATTAACCCTAGAGCTAGTTTAGTTCGAGCTTAAACTCTAACCCGGGGCTAAAAGCCCTTACCTCGACTATTACATACGGGCCCAGAAGTTACTTTCGTCTCAAACTGGATACTCCGTGACACTCCCATTCCTCAGACACAGCTAAAATAATCGGCGGCTGCGCGGCGCAGCACAAAGTTACTTCATTACACTACCAGCGGCAGACTCATATAATTGGGAGAAACCAAAGAAATTTCCCCAGTTAGCGTCAATAATGCAGGAGGATCAGGCCGAATTATCTCCCCTCCTTGCCCTCCTCTCATAAAGACTTTTGATGTCGGAGCCCCGGATGTTCGTATTGCGCCATCTGGCGGCAGTAACTGGAGGTAGCGGCCCCTGTGCTGCTTGCACAGTTTGTGCACCTGGTGGCTCCAGACTCAGGTAACTGTAGAGTCTGACGTATGGTGTGTGTCTATTCCGGGCTGCCTGTCTGGTAGGCACTCGCGCTTAAAGGTCTGCAATCTCAACAAAAAGCCGCAAACAGTTTTTTTTTTTTTAAACTGCGACTCCTGCGAATGTGCACAATGAAGGCAACTCTGTCACAGTTCCAGAATTTTGAGCGCTTCGGAGACCCTTGTAAAACCAGAGCGAGTTTGCGGTTACCTCATTGTGCTTTTGGTCAGTGAGTGAGACACATCGCTACAGTGACGGGCGGGTGTTGTGTGCCGCACGAGAAGACTTGCCACTGCTATCCGTTTTCGTCCAGTGTCAAAACGCAAACTGAGCTGTGAAATCAGGCTCCCCCTTGGCTTTTATCGGGGCCTCAGGGACGCTGAAAGCTCTTGTAACTGTGACAGAATTGACTGTGCGTTTTGCACAGCTGGGACTTGGATAGTTAAAAAAAAAAAAAAAAAACACCTCACTGTTTGTAGCTTTTTGTTGTGATAGCATACCTTTAACTTGAAGAAAAATGGTGGTTCAGTCATGTACAGACAAGGAATTGTTGATCATCATAACACAGACAATACAGTATCTTACACCGTGCATAGTGAACCAGTGGGACCGACGCTAGGGGGTTTGGACTAGTGGTTATAGTCTGGCGTCCCCCTGCGGATCCAGCGGCCGCGGGTACCTAGTTCGAATCCCTTGGAATTTCGTTTGGGCTTTTACCATACCAAATCGAATCAGCCCGAATTTCCCTCAGTTTGGTAATAGGACTAAAACGATACACCAGTACCAATAAACAAAGGATTTAGTCGAGGTCCCAGGTACATAATTATAAGAGATCGATTCTCGGTGTGTAGAAGATGTATACAGTCGAACCTGCCAAGGCGGTCACCTGTATAAGCCAAACCACTGTCTAACCTGGTCACCCCAGAGGATCCCCTGACACACTAGCTGTTGACATGACACCCTGGATAACCCGGCCACCTGTCTAAGGTGGTCAGTTTGACCCAGTCCCTTGGGTGACCGCCTTACACAGGTTTGACTGTATATTCATCTGCAGTATCTTCTCACTACAACGAAGGGCAGAGCTGCAAGTGGCAGCATGCCTATCAAATCATTTTTTTTTTTTTTTAGAAAGATGATGCGGGGAACAAACCTAGTTTTTTTTGCTACAGCTTCAGCCAGTGCTTCTCTCAGTAATGCCGAGGTAGGAGTCCACAGTCACACCGCATGACATGTAATGCAGACTGGCTGAGAGGGCACAAGGGGTTGCTAGGTTACACAATTCTCTACCTGGGGGTCCCCCTGATTAGGTGTGTAGCCTGTCGGATTGTACCTTGTTCCGGCTTACAGCAACAACAGGTGCAAACAGAGCGCCCAGGCACACGAGACTGGGATAACTTAGTCCAGAGGGGAATGCTCCAACTGGGAAGGGTACGTTCGTATTTCGCTGCAGATTGACAATGGAATTCAAAACACTTTACCTTACAGGCTCATTCGCGTTGTCGAGTGCACGCGCGCGAGAGAGTGCCTGTGTGTGTGTGTGTGTGTGTGTGTGTGTGTGTGTGTGTCAGTGTGTGTGTGCAGTGGCAGTGTGTGTGTGTGTGTGTGTGTGTGTGTGTGTGTGTGTGTGTGTGTGTGTGTGTGTGTGTGTACGAGAGAGAGAGAGAGAGAGAGGTTGAAATTTTTATTCACTCTGGCACGACGGCCATCATCAGCAGGTGAGAGGTGGTACAGTAGATAATCAACGAAACAGTGGTCGAGGTACAAAGGTAAATAGGAAAGACACAGACGCATCCAGAAGGGTGCAAATTGTTCAGCAGCCAGCTCATCAAATTTTTCCGCAATTCCAAATATTTATTTTAAAAAAAAATACCATGTAAATTGCTAAGTACATAATGCTTTCTTAAAGGCAATGACTTCTAATACATACACGTACTCAGAGAGAGAGAGAGAGAGAGTTCTTTGTTCTTTCACCCCACCAAATACACCAGCAGACAGCCTTGAAGCGCGATACATCCCCTCGCCGATAGCACCCAACACACTAAGCAGTAAGCAAATCCCATCCCAACCATCCCAGCCCGGCAATGCTGGAATTTTACTCCTCTCAATAGGTCCACTAAAAATAGTTGCCTATTCCTCTTGCCTGCCATTTAAAAAAAAAAAAAAAAAACCCGAAATCTTCCTCAGTGTTCTGGGTGGTCCCCGTAATTCCCCGCAACAACGTGTCTATTAAAGACGATGGCGGCATAGTTTGCGTAATCACCTGGCATCCACTGAGCGAGTCTCTCTGATCGCAACAACATCACTCGAAAGCTGACTGGCTTGTGGCTAAAGCCTCGAATGAAAATAAAGAATGTTTTGTGCTGCATTTAGTTACTGTGGTTTGAAAGTACTTATGCTGTACCGGGTGGGGCTACAAAGTTTAGCTTTTTACACCGACACCAGATTTGCTTAACCTTACTTCTGTAAGTTTGTAAGTATGTGCGTTTAGACTAATTGAGCGCCCTTTCACCACAGCGATTGTGATCTTCGCGAAGGGAAGGGGGGGGGGTGTTTGGGGGCTTAACGTCCTTTTCCACCACATTGTGTGATATCAAAGACGGGGCAACGATGAAAAAGCCAGCACAAATATTTGGCCCCAGCCGGGATCGAACTCGAGACCCGAGCATTAGAAGTCCAACGCTCTACCATTCGACCACCCCGGCTCCGTGATCTTCGCGAAGACATGACAAGAAGCGAAGCAACCTATCATCAGGACATGCGTGCGTGCGTGCGTGCGTGCGTGTGTGTGTGTGTGTGTGTGTGTGTGTGTGTGTGCGTGCGTGCGTGCGTGCGATGTACATAGCCAATTGTAACATCTGGTGTGTGTAAATCACATGAGATTCTTCCTTTCTGCTTATGTCTTCCTCGAGGTAATCAAGTCCCACCTAGCCTTACCGGCTTTGCGGGATATTTGGTTTAGACTGAATTGTCTCTTTCAGTCGTCTCTTGTTTCAAATCTTTCACCCTAAGGACGCTGATCGGTGAAACTGTTAATCAACGTGGAAAATTCAGCCAACTGCTTTTAACGAACACAAGTCCTAAACAAAGCATTGGACAACCCCATGTGAGGAAGCGTGTCAGAACAGATCACAAAAAGCGACACCTCAGTTCTGACACAAGATCACTGCAGATCGTCGGCAGATGATGGCAATGTGAAATGTTTACAGTAGAGAAAGAGACATCAGGGACCTCTTGATCCGCCAGTATTAGCACAAAGGAGAGAAAGTGAAGCCAACAAAGCCATGCAATCTCGCAGTAAGGGAAAATAAACACGCGCCACTCTCCCAAAGCCTTGGGAGTTATCCGCCCACACCTCCGCACGTGCTGTTCCTGTGTCAAGGCTTGTTCTTGTGTGGATGCCGCACGTGCACGGACCGGAATTCTCAGCTGAGTTGTGCACTAGGTGCTGGTGACAAGGGAACTGTCGTAGGGCATTGAGGTCCTGCTGGGCACATCTGGGCTGTCCTGACATAGATGAGAAGGGATTTGAACCCTGTACCTCAGGATACGCAGACCGTCGAATGCCAGATCAGTCCAAGGCCTCGTCTTTCGGCAGTCACTCAGTGCCAGCACTAAGTTGCTATATGACTCTACCAAGGCTTCGACAAAAAGAAGTATTATGAAAAGATGTGCCGTGAAAAGTTGGAACACGCAGAAAGCAGAGTGAGTGAGTGAGTGAGTGAGTGAGTTTTTAGGGCTTAAAGCCGCGCAAGCCACAAAGACTAATTCGCGGCTGAGTGTGCCTGCACTACATGAAAAAAACAAAAATGTAACGTTGGACAAAGGATGCAAACTGGTCTACGGGGCAATATAAACCTAGGACATGCAGGAGACGCTGCACCTTCATGCTAATTTCTCGAACTCCCGGTTACAAAAAAAGCGTAGAAAACAAATAACAATTACAACTAGGTAAAACAAAGATAAATACTAAGCGCATATACAGCAAATATTGCAACTTATCATCTCCTAGAACACGCAGAAAGCAGAATTTGGATCGTGATACAGTGACCATGCTTCTTCCATACTACTGAATGACACGCGGTTGATCTTTTTCGGTGACATCCCGGTTAGTTAGTTAGTTAGTTTTTTAGGGCTGTGACATCCCGGTTCAGTACTGACTTAAGTTTCGCGAAATGAGTACCGACAGTCTAGCGGCGTCATTTCAGTCTTGATCTGCGCGTATCGGCCAGTTATGAGAAATAATTATGCCAGACTATGCAACATTGCTCCACATATATAATGTTCATTCATCGCGACCAACTAGGCTTCAAAGACTATGATGTATCTGACCGACCGCTCTCTCCTGGACTGTGTGTATACCAGAGCGAAGCCTGCTGGGGGATGTTTACAAGGAATATAAATCATAACAAGTGCATCATTTACTCCACACCTTCCGACCTGCAAGGGGCTCCCCTTCCCTCCGGTAATTACCTGTTCCTGGGGATCAAAGGGAAGGTGACAATTTCAGCAGGAACCCCGCCGGCCACCGGGCCACGTGCTGGCGCTCACCACGTGCAATCTGTACGCAACATGCGCGTGCGGTGCCGATGATTCGCACGTGCGGACACTCACGTTGCGTGAACGATGCGAGTTTCATTGGATTAGGTCTAAGGCCTGAGGACGTGGTGTTGGAATAATTATGACACCAGGTCGACCGAAGAAAACTGTAACATCCTTCTCGCACGCTGCGTTGTGTTCTTTTATTGTTGTTGTTATTGTTTTTGTTGTTGATATTGTTGTTGCTGTTTTGTTGTTGCTGTTATTGTTTTTGTTTTTGTTCTGTTTTGCTGATACCGTTGTTGTTGATTTTGTTGTTTTTGTTGTTATTACTTTTGTTGTTGTTGTTGTTGATATTATTGTTGTTGTTGTTGGTGTTGGTTCTTCGCGGCCAAGATTACGTGGTGGAAAAGGACGTTAAATTCCGAAATACCCACCCAACCACCCTCGCGGGCAAGGACATCAGTTATCGGGAGTGGTCAGCAAGCCCGTTGGAACATTCTTAGTGGTGTTGGGTTTCTGTTGTTGTTGTTGTTGTTGTTAGGGTTTTTTGTTTTAGTTTTTTTTTTTTACCGGCCAGTTAAAGTTGTCTGTCACGTCCGGGGCCTGACTGAACGTTTGATTCGCCTGCGAAAGGTCGATCCGCCGAGCTACAACCGGCGTTAAAATTGTGCTAAGAAAGGCTTGAACATTTCAGTTTCCAGTCCGCCGGAAGATCCGAGGCCTACATACGACTTCCACCGGTAGCAAGTATTGGCGAGTGTTCATCTGTAGGTGTCCATAAAACTGAACACTTCTTGCTTCAGTAAGTTGATCAGCTTGGCAGTCCAAGGCTCTGAACCTACTGTCGTTGACTGAACTGTTCTGATATCTGATATATAGGGTCCCTGTCTGCAAATAATCTCTTGGGACCATCTTCAGTACCGGCCGCAAAGTCCGCTATGTATCCGTAGGGTCAATTGGTATGGTTTGGTATGGCAGACTTCTCCTCGGCGCACATATCCATCTCTTCTGAAATGCTTATGGCGCCGCAGGGCTGAAGGACGAAGCAGTGAAAGCCTGCTGCTGCTAACCTCTACTTTAATCTTTATGTACAAACCTTCACCCTGGCAGTCACTCTGGTGCGTGTGACAGCGTTTCTGTTTTCCACGTCACCGGCCACAGCCTACTCTTTTTCGAAAGATGGACGTGGGATTTTTAGCGTGCACACTTGATATTTATGCATGCGTGTGTACACGAGGGCGGAACAAGCACCGTAATCAAGTCTGCGCGTGATTTTGACTCGATTTGGAAAGGAAAAATCCACCCAAATTCCTGCCCACCGCGGATTCAAACCGGGCGGCTCAGGTTCTGAAGTCGGATACCTTAACCACTAGACCAAGTCCCCTTGTTCCCCCTTTTTTTCAAGTCAGTTTTACTGCGGTTAGGCTTTTTCGCCCATACACATGGGAAGTGTGTGTGTGTGGGGGGGGGGAGGGGGATAGGGGAATATCAGGGGAATATCCAGACCAAATCCCCTTAGTGTACCAACAACTTGCAGATCCTCACCTGAGTGCAACCGTAACACAAGGGAAGCACCGCGGCCGCGCCGTAGAGCAAGCAGTCATGCTCAATCTCCAAATCAGTCAGCAGTTGCACTCGCAGCTATTTGGCCGATCAATATTCCATGGCGTTAACTGGCAATTAGAACAGTCTGGACTATCTCACGGCCCAGATCTGGTTTTTAGCAGCTCGGTGGCTGCAGCTTCACCAGCTCCTACATCGTGATGCTAGAAAGTGCAGCATTCTCTGAGACTCTCAAGACAGCTGCCTCAGGCATCTCATTTTATTTTTTCCCAAGCACGAAAAAGCTGAACCCCATTTTTTTTTAGGTGATCCATTTATGGCGGAAGCGGTGACAGAATAGGTAATGGAAAACTCGATGAACATTTGCCCAATTTTGTACACGTGTAAACTTTCGTAATGGCTTAGAGTAGTGTGATTCAGCTCCGGGTTTCGTCGTTGTTGTTAATGTTTCTTTGCTTTTTGGTTTGTTTTTTTTCGTTTAAATAGTGTCAGTGGTTCTGTTTCAATTTAATTATTGTACTTCGCCCGGTTGGGGAGGGGGGAGGGGAGGGGTAAAGGGGGAGGGGGGATCGAAAGGGGTAGGTGGCAGGGGTGGCAGAGGAGGAAGCCAGTTGAGATCACCACTGATTAAGGTCGTGTGCTTTAAAACTTTTACTCTCATCAACTTCGTGTATCTTTATAGGCAATGCATTGCGTGAAATAAATAAAACTGCCGGTTTAGACCTTTAGAAGTAGGGGTTAGGGGTGAGGGAGGGAGGGAGGGAGAAAGAAGGGCACTGTCTTCAGGCCATTCCCCCACCCAATTCATTCCACCACCACCACCCCCACCCCCTATTGTCAGAGACACTTAAGGTGCCACAACATTACCAGTCTTCTCCGCTTCTGTGAGTGTTAAGGAGTAGTGTTTCTCGCCCCTAACTGCCTCTTTTAGCCTCCACCCGATCCGGCACAGTATACCTGAGAAAAAAACCGAAAAAAAACACGCGCCTGCCACGCCGGCAGAGTCGGAGATCCAGAAAGACAGGTTTGAAGAAGAAGAAGGAAAAAAAAAAAAAAGCAGGTGAAATCGAACTGGGCACGTAAGCGCTGGCATTATGGGGTGCTAATATCGCTCCATTTCGCCATTTCCTGCAGCTTGCGGCGTCAGTCAGAGTGTGTTGAGACATTTACAGAACCACGTTGAAATTTCCTGCCTGTGAAGAACGCCAGAAGTTACCGGCGCATCAGTTTGCGGTAAAAAGTCGCCGGGTGCCCTTTAGACTCCTGACTCGTCTTAAACCTTGCCTGCCACAGTCAGATCAGTTTTTTTCCCCCTCCGAGCCACACTTCAGAAGCTGCTTTTTCACCTGGTTTCATCATCTGTGAAATGGCATATCTTTAACGAGAGCCCATCCTCCAAACCCAATCCCTTTTTTTTCACCCCTCTCACCATCTACCTCCCCCCCCCCTACACACACACACACACACACACACACACACCACCCTCCGTGTGCAACCCCCTACCCCAAAGAGAAAAGAAGGGAATTAAGTAAAAATAAATCAATCAATCAATCAATAAAAAAAAAAGGGAAAGAAGAAGATCTGGCTAAATACGACGTCCTTTGGTTGCCATGTAAAGTTACAAAATACGCGTGTTTAAAATGTTTGATAACATCCAACAACAACAACAACAACACAAAAAAACACTGATGTTGCGTCAAACAAAATTATGACATAAAATAGAATAATACTATTATGCAGTACTTATTGTTCTCACGCTTCAAGGACACGGTCAGTTGAAGCTGCCAATTCGTGCTTGTTATTTAGTTCGTGTTTTTGTATCCCTTACTGTCACGAGGCAATGCGATTATGTTGATGACACCGACTCAGAAAACATTGCAAGTCCATTATGTCATTCTTCTTTCGTTTGCTTGTTTTGTTTTGCGTTAGTTTGTTTTCCATTGGAATCCGATTTCGCATCCTAGAATAGCTACAACTGATTTTAGTGTTTGTTTTTGCAATAATTTTGTTGTTGCTGTTGTTGTTGTCGTTGTTGTTGTTGTTGCTGTTTATATAGAGTCCTGCTGGGGCCAAATATTTGTGCGGCCTTTTTCTCGTTGCCCCGTCTTTGATATCACCTTTAAGTGGTGGAAAAGGACGTTAAATTCCCAAACGCACCCCCCCCCCCCACTCCCTTATTTTGTATAATCTGAATTTAATCTGCAGACTTAGTCCATGCTAACTGGCAGAGCTTGCTAGACTGTTTATGTACACAGCTAGATTACCTACCGACCCGGCATATGTTCCTTCCTTATCCATGGCTCTTCTCTTCCTAAGCGACTCTAGCATCAAGACTCCCCTTTCCTTCAGAGACGGACGAGTTTTGCTTGGTTTTGACAGCGCAAATAGGACACATCAAAGGATTTCGTCATCACAAAGAGTATTTCTTTCGTCGCCGCTAAAAGAAAAAAAAATACTTTCGCTCTTTCTAGAATCGCACCTGCCCACACCACGCAATCTGTGGAACCAGAACACAAGAAAAAGGGGAGGGTAAAAATCGCCTTTTCCATCAGGTGAGGTAATCCGCCTCATTTCCAAAAGAAAAAGGGGAGATAAATTGGAAGCGAATAAAAGCTGCTTTTTCTTGCGGATTCCATCTACCACGTCGCTATACCGACGTCTGCCTGGTCCGCTAGCGGGTAGGTGGGGAAAGGTAAACTGAGGGTAAATAGTTGCCGTGAAATGTTTGTTGTTTTCCCCCGGCTCCCAGCATGGGGAGCGAATCTGAGGCATGAACAGTGTGACGAGAAGGAAAATAAGCCACTAAGTGTTACTTTAGCGTCCTCTGTAACGACCAGACCCCGTGCGGCGAGCGCTGAAGCAATACTGACACAAAAAAAGGTCGCCTGCTGTTCCTGAAGAAAATTCCATCTACATCATATCGGACGCCTTTTGACAGGCGAGCACTCAAGAGTAATTCAGAGTAAGTGTTACGGCACCGAAGACTGCTAAACGCGTTTCTGTCGGTGCAGTAAGCATTGGAAGAGCCAGCGGATGGGGTCCGGAGAAGTCAAAGTGACAATCAAATTAGGCAAATCTTTAGGAAATGGAAAAAGCATCGGGTTCTGGAGCCTGATTGAGGCTTTGGATGGTTGGTTGTCTGAGGGTGTTAAACACCATATCCACCACGGAAGGGCGATATCAAGCACTGAGCCAAGACGAGAAAGTCAGTAGATTTTTTTTTTTTCAGGAATTGAATTCTCACCCCTGTGTTTCGAGAAAGTGCAGATTCGTACCCAGCTGAAGGTTAAATAGGTGCAAAGTTCGTTCTGACGACTAACTGGAACGGGAAACGAACTGCAAAGTTACCTGCGCACTTACAATGATCAATCTTTCTGGCAAACTCTCTCCCGGCTCGGCATGCTTTGGGCATCTGTTGCCGACAGAAGGCAATGTCAGAGCATGCATGTAGTTTTGAGAATCAAAGGAGGTTTAATCAGTTTCGTCTTGTTGGAAAGACGTTATCACTGCTGACGCAAGTCAGAACTATGAACCTACAGCAACATTATTGCATTGTCATGTGTGGATTATCTGCAAGAATTGCAGCTCCGGGCGTACAAGGAAAGTCGAGATGACAGAGCACTGGAAACCTCTAGTCATCTACATCGGGAATTGCACGGGGGAACTCGTTGCCGCAAACAGTCTAGTTGCCTGAAGGACAACTTTCATCTAGATGGAAAAACACATGCATCACCTGACATTATCTCTAAACTAAGACACTCAAGTTTTTGCCTTGTGTCTAGTTTTTTATGTACACACGCGGTCCTTACAGACGTGGAAAAATGTTTTCTGACATGAACAAATATCCAAAAATCTACAACAGCTTAAAAAAATGCCAACACGCACGAGCTGGGTCGGCGCCGATTCTGCCTGGTTTGCGGAGAATCTGACAACTTCCCTTGTCGACTGACAGAAGGCGTTATTCCCTTTCTCACCTCACACTTTCTGTTGCAAAACCTGACGCCGTATTTACCGCGGGGAAAGAAAGACAAGCTGATCTTTTATTTGTTTTCTGTGCGGACTCATCTCTAGCGGTGCGCCCTTGTTCACCTTGTTCTCCGCCAGGTAGCTGCGTGTACCACTAACAAGGGAGCCAAGGTATCTGGCAGAGAAAAAAGCAGTCAAGCTTTATGTCATGCCGTTTGTGTGTAAGTGGTTTCGTTAGATTTGAAAATATTGAAAAGGTGTCAAAGGATGCGAAGTCCACGTGCATGTGCTTTTTGTTTATGAGCTTCTTAGGTGATCAGGCGCGGCCGCCGCGCGTGCGCACAGGCACACGCACGCGCACACACACACACACACACACACACACACACACACAATCAAACAAACAAACAACCTTATTTCCTTACCTGTTAGGTTAATCGCTTCCAAGAGAGCTTTCGATCAGAACAACTCAGATCAACTCCTCCCCATAAGCCATCCTCCTCTCCAACAACTCCCTTACTCCCCCCCCCCCACCCCCACCCCACCCCCACCCCACCCCACCCACCTTTCTTCCCACCCAAAATTCTTAGTGTATCACCTGCAGTCCGATCAGTGAATGACGTATCAACGTGAGATCCTGTCTGTTTCCTTGCTGCTGTTTGTTTATCTGTTTCGTCACTGATTTCTGTCCCTGCCTTGTGCAAGAGACGTTAGACATTTTCAGAACGTGCGCAATTTGTAAATAACCGCGAACACTACTGGAAGTGACGCTACACACTGCAGCCAATCAAAGGTCAGAACGTGATTTTTGCAGGCGCAGGTGTGCAAGCTGAGAGAATCTACAGCTCCACTTCAAGGCCACTTGAAGGTTTGGACGAGACGCATGGAACCGCTCTGTGTGTGTGTGTGTGTGTGTGTGTGTGTGTGTGTGTGTGTGTGTGTGTGTGTGTGTGTGTGTGTGAGAGAGAGAGAGAGAGAGAGGTTGGGGTGGGCGTTTGGGAGTTGAGTTTAAGGTTGTTTTCCACCATGTATGAGAGGGTGGGTGAGTGTTCGGGAGTTTAACGTCCTTTTCCACCACGAAAGGGTAATATCAAAGACGGGGCAACGAGGATAATGCCAGTAAAAACATTTTTCCCCAGCCGGGATTCGAACTCACTACCCGAGCACTGAGAGTCCAACGCTCCAACGTGCGTGCGTGTGTGTGTGTGTGTGTGTGTGTGTGTGTGTGTGTGTGTGTGTGTGTGTGTGTGTGTGTGTGTGTGTGTGTGAGAGAGAGAGAGATGGTGGTGGTGACGATGATGATGATGATGATGATGATTTTCATTAGGTTCATACTTGTAGGCATTGCTGCCTGTCCTCCCTCAGCCGGCGCATGCCACGAGAGAGAGCGAGAGAGAGAGGCATCAACGTTTACTTTTATGCGCTCTAATTTAAAGAAATCACAGGATCAGAATAGGCGAATTCAGCCTATAATTACCTGTTGCACCTGAGTCACTCTCATCAAAGTGCAGGTGCCAACACACGGCGGACCACTTCCCTCAGCCCAGATCTTCACTCAAACGTGCATACTGATGCGATGCACGTGCGCGTCGGCCGAAGGCCGCGATATGTAGCCAAAACTCAAGATCACATTAAACGGATGATGAATCTGCGGCCATCAGCGCTCCGACTAATTCCACGCCAGTGTCAGTGATAGATGGACAGATGTCTTGAATTACCTGGTTTCAAGTGCTCAGACAAATATCATCCGTTACTCGAAGATATGTCATCAGTTTGTGTCTCGAATAATGTCCCAGTGGGGGGCGCGTTCGTCTGATCCCAAAAATGCTGAGACCGCATTGGAAGCGTGGTGCGTGCGTGCGTGCGTGCGTGCGTGCGTGTGTGTGTGTGTGTGTGTGTGTGTGTGTGTGTGTGTGTGTGTGTGTGTTTGAGAGAGCGAGAGAGAGAGAGAGAGAGAGAGAGTGGGGTTGGTGTTTGGGGGTTTAACGTCCATTTCCACCACATACGGGTGATATCAAAGACGGGGCAACGATGAAAAAGCCAGCACAAATATTTGGCCCCAGCCGGGATACGAACTCACGACCCCAGCATTAGAAGTCCAACGCTCTACCATTCGACCACCCCGGCTCCCAGAGAGAGAGAGAGAGAGAGAGAGAGAGAGAGAGGGTGTGTGTGTGGGGGGGGGGATGTTTGGGGGTTTAACGTCCTTTTCCACCACATAGGGTGATATCAAAGACGGGGCAACGATGAAAAAGCCAGCACAAATATTGAGTGAGAGAGAGAGAGAGAGAGAGAGAGAGAGTGTATTCTTTAAAAAAAAAAATCAAAGAAGCATAAGTCGAAAGTTGGATATTGAAATATTTTATGTACATGTACGTTGAAACAGGCACAAACCTCAGGCCATCGGTTCTGCTGTATCCTGTTCGTATCAATGTTCGGATATGTGGAATGTAGCGGAAGAAGCATTTTTTTT
>JACVVK020000453.1:330000-362500 GCA_018292915.2 Batillaria attramentaria
TGGGCAGACAACTCATTTCCGATAAGAGTGATTTGCCCTTTACTCACCCCATCCACTTCTGCTTTGCTCCGTGCTATCTACACGTAGCTCCGTCTACCTCTGGCGGCATAAAAACGACCTGAAAGCGAGGCTTTGCGAGTTCCGCCTTTGCACTTAGTGTCGTAACCTTCATATTTACGTCACTGGGGTTGTGGGAACGGGCATCAAAAGAAAGACTGGGCCATGGCCTACTTTCATGTTGAGATTCACACACCCGATGAAAGCCGCGTAAAAGAATGTTTCTTTAAAGCACAAAACCCAAGACTCTTCATAGTTTCACAGAAAGGGAAGTTGCTGTATTTCCGAGATGCCAAGCGTCACGAGCGAAACTTATAATTAACGGGCGAATCATGAACCGCATTGACTTTGAACCAATGACTCAAACGTCAAACCCTTCTGGCCGGACTGAAAGCGTAAACATAGAACATTGCGCTTGCTTTTCTGTGTGATCAAATGCAGCTCTCATGCAGTCCGCACATAGCAGAGTAATTCCCCATGAGAAGGTTAAGGTTCTTCCCCTTCCTTATGACGCCGGTATTCAGTACATCTAAGTACAACGGAAAGACAAGCTGGTGTCCATGATGCCCTTGTGTAAATTTATTATTTGACCAATATTCTACACGGCAAAGACAGTGCTGACTGCGTAAAGTGGGCTACGAACTAGGAGCTGTGAAGGTCGCTTTGTTTACCATTGCCGCAAACAACGCCCACAGCTCTAGCTCCGAGGTCACATGACCGCTCTGACGTCATATGACCACTCTGACGTCATATGGCAGTCTAAACTGATTAGAAGCTTCCACTGGTCATGCAAGGGTGTGGGCCAATCAAAATACTGGTATACATTTTGAGTCAGTTTCGACCAAATAATAGAAAATTACATGAACTCTCCGAGGTCACATAAATGACTACTCCGATGTCACTACCATGACAGTGTAAACTTTTTTAAAAAAGTTTCAATAACTCACGCAAGGTCGTAGGCCAACATGAAAAAAACCTTCCAACTGCCATGCTAACTTCGTTTGACGTTTCCTGACGTCACGCCTTGATGCTAGCACTCAAGCAATATTTACGACACAAAACATCTGTTTCATATGGGGGGAGAGGGAGGGAGATGATGAGCCGCATACTTAGCTAATAGATTGTAACGAGGCCTTTTGTTGTTGGATACCACAAACTCGCTACCTGAAGGAGAAAAAAAAAAAACTGATGGGATGTTTAAGGGGCAGATGACTCTGTCAGAAGCATGAGTGATGGAAACAAAGGTGAGAGAGTAGCTGTTCTTCACAGACACGTCAGACGTTGCACACAGGGTATGAACATGTCGCACTGCTGGGGATTTCTGCCTGGCAGTTCTGATATTATCTGTTGAAGGCTAATTTGGACTTCGGTAATAAAATGCCTCTGCAATGAGACGGAGCTCGATGTGCTCTGTTTTGGAAAAAAAAAAACTGCCTACTTCGGTCGGTGAGATGTTGGAAGCAGGCACGTCTTCAGCAGCCTCTCGACTCTGACTGCGATTAGCTGGATCTTCAAACGCGGCTCGCACACGAAGATTGGTACGTAACGGCTGGGCCATAAAAAAAAAGTAACTGACTACTTGTGTTGAAGGTAGATAAGACCGCCGTCAAAGATAATTACTAAAGAAAACGATCTCTGTCACTTACTAAGCCCCCGAATGCAGTTATATGGCTGCATCATGTTTGCGTAGAGTGTAAAATATTCGCCAGTTATTGGTGGTGATCACTACCAAACTCCTGAATTAAAAAAAAAAAAAAACCTATGATATGAAAATTATTCCAAGCGGAAAACAGCCGGTCCGTAGGTGTTGAATACGGAAAGGAGACAAGACACTCCGGCTTGTGTTTGACTCAAAAATCTTAAATTCCGTTACCAGAATGAATGAATAGGACTGCACGCGTATGGTGTTGGGTGGGTGGGGGTTTGGGGTTTTTACGTCCTTTTCCACCACATAGGGTGATATCAAAGACGGGGCAACGATGAAAAAGCCAGCACAAATATTTGGCCCCAGCCGGGATCGAACTCACGACCCAAGCATGTATGGTGTTAGGAAAAAAGATCAGAATACCAAATCTGCCGTGCGATGGCACAACACAGTACGCCCATGACGTCGTTTAATGGGGAAAGGGGGTGATTTCAAGATGAAAGACATTGACGTCATGCCGGTCTTCTTCCACAGAATGACGTCATGGATTTATTGTGTTTTGCCATTACACGACTGAAATGGCTCAGAAGACGGTTGGTTGGTCGTTTGTTTGTCTAACGACCTTTTCCTATTTGTGCTGGCCTTTTTCTCGTGGCCCCGTCTTTGATATCACCCGTATGTGGTGGAAAAGGACGTTAAACTCCCAAACAGCCAGCTAACGACCTTTTCCGCCACATATGGGTGATATCAAAGACAGCACGAATAGAGAACAACCGATAAAAAAAATGTACCATTTAGCCGAAAAATTGGGACTTAATTTGTTCTACCTGTTGTCCTTTATGCATGTTACAGTATTCTCATCTAATTTCCATGGATAAATATCCCTTGCTCGGGGATAAGGCAAGGGTCGGAACCTAGAAGAGGAAAGCTTACTTGGAAGGGGGAAGAGTTAAAGTCGACGTCACCCTTCTGTATCTGTATATATCTGTTTGCTTTGCTATCTCGGTGCATGTTCAAGGAGGTGAGAAGAAGTAAAGCAGACCCTTGTTCACGAAATTTCCCGAGGATCTCTGACAGATACTGCGCAATCTGGACAGTCCCCGGCATCACTGCACCTTTATGGAGACGCCCCACTGCTTTGATGGGCTCCCAAAGGCCTCTGAGCTATTTCAGAGAGCCATGAAATCGCTTCGAGTCAGTCACCTAACACATAGAGCAGCTCTTTTATTTGTAGCCGTGATATTTGGCTCTTGGGGAAACGAAGGTAACCGTTTTCGGCATGTTCCCTGGCTCAGTAATATGGGTTGAATTGTTTTCTGCATTGAGAAGAATGCACGCTTGAGCTTGGGAGAAAATCCCGAAAACTTTCAGCACATCCACTTGCTCACCTCAACCATGTGCGGATTACAGACCTACAACACTGATTTACGAAAATCCATTCAGGGTAGGGTGGGGTGGATGTTTTGGAGTTTGACTTTGTCCTCTTCCACCATGTAAGGGTGATATCAAAGACGAGGCAACGAGAAAAAGGCCAGCATATTTGGCTCCACCCGAGATTCGAACTCACGACCCGAGCATTGAAAGTCCAACGCCCGACCATTCGGCTACCCCAGCTCCCCGAAATGCATTCAGACTGAATCAATGTGCAAAAAAAAAAAAAAAAAAACCCTTGCACACAATCACATTGACGTCAGTGCACAGCGGTCTTCTAAAGACTTCATCCGAACTAACTTATCATGAGTTGTCCACACTTCCAGAAAGGAACGTGGAGCCGGGGTGGCCGAATGGTAGAGCGCTGGACTTCTACTGCTGGGGTCGTGAGTTTGTATCCCGGCTGGGGCCAAATATTTGTGCTGGCTTTTTCATCGTTGCCCCGTCTTTGATATCACCCGTGTGTGGTGAAAAAGGACGTTAAACCCCCAAACACCCACCCACTCACCCAGAAAGGAGTGAGTGAGTGAGTTTTTAGGGCTTAAAGCCGCGCAAGACACAAAGACTAATTCGCGGCTGAGTGTGCCTGCACTACATGAAAAAAAAATGTAACGTTGGACAAAGGATGCAAACTGGTCTACGGGGCAATATAAACCTCGGACATGCAGGAGACGCTGCACCTTCATGCTAATTTCTCGAACTCCCGGTTACAAAAAAAAGGCGCAGAAAACAAATGACAATTACAACTAGGTAAAACAAGGATAAATACTAAGCGCATATACAGCAAATATTGCAACTTATCATCTCCTAGGCGCAATAAACCAGTTCGCAGCATATGCCCAACATCACTTCTTCCTAACCACTGGTAGTGCAGACGTGAGTGAGGTCACTTAGAAAGGAACACAGTGAAGAAGTGAGTGAGTTTTTGAGGCATAACGCCGCGCAAGCCACAAAGACTAATTTGCGGCTAAGTGTGTCTTCTGCACAACGTAAAAAACAACAAAAAAACCCGTAATTGTAATGTTGCACAGCTGATACAAACTGGTCTGGGGCAGTATACACCTAGGACATGCAGGAGACGCTGCACCTTCATGCTAATTTATCGAACTCCCGAACTTATCACGAGTTGTCCACACTTCCAGAGCTGAACTCAGTGAAGAAGAAAAAGATGCGTACGGTCAACAACCCTGCCCAAAAACTCACTGCAGAAAAATGTTTTGAAACGGTAAGCAAAGCCTTGCTCTACAACACTGCCTGCTAGCACCAGAGGCTGCTGGAATGCCAGACACAGGAAAGCTAAACACAAGGGGAGCGGACAGGTAGGTTAGTGACGTCTATGTTTTCACGGACCGGTCCTCGGCTAACACTAACATACCGCATCAGCGCAGAGGTGAAGATGTCTCGAAGACTTTATTATTACTAGTATTATTTCAACACACTCTGTTGCTTTTGTAGCAGACATGTGTGTGTGTGTGTGAGGGGGAGGGGGATGAGTGAAGGGGGGAGAGAGAGAGAGAGTGTGTGTGTGTGTGTGTGTGTGTGTGTGTTTGAGAGGGGGCGGGGGATGAGTGAAGGAGAGAGAGAGAGAGAGTGTGTGTGTGTGTGTGTGTGTGTGTGTGTGTGTGTGTGTGTGTCACGGTGTGTGTGTGTGTGTGTGTGTGTGTGTGTGTGTGTGTGTGTGTGTGTGTGTGTGCCCTTTGTAAGTTGGACCATCAGCTCTTTCAAACGAGAAAAACAGCCGGTCACTATCCACCCATCGAACTGAACCATGACGCAAAATTTTACGCTAAAGCCAATCAGAGCATCTGTCACAGAAATATTGCTTTCTATTGCAGGTTGGGTCCCATGCCCGGATGTCCAAGGGAGATAAGAGGGTTAGGGCGTCCCAAGCTGCCTGAAATCAGGTCACATCAGGGTAGGATAATTAGGGCACAGACGAGTGGAGAAAAGGGGGGGGGGGTTGAAGTTGGTGATTATCTGCGCATAGTAATTTTGTGAAGTGGGCTGATGGATGGACGGATGACGCTTAAAATGGCCGATTGCTTGCTTGCTTGCTTGATCGATTGATTGATTGATCTGCTGGTTAGTCCTTTCGTTCATAAGTCTGCTCTCCGGCAGATGTTTCTGTACGTCATTATTTCATAGCTTTCTTTAAGGGCCCTTTGTCAAGAGAGATAAACTGAGAAGCAAGGCAGATTGGTCTCATGCGGGTCCCTATGGAAACGGGCCCAGGCCGAGGGTTCCTCTCCACTCGTCCTCACAGACTGCCCCCCGTCAAGGACTCGTCCTGTCCCCTGCCCTTGTTCCACGCTTTAAAACAAAAGCCGTCTGCGCTAATCGTTGTGGGCCATGCTGCACGTGCACAACGTGACGTCACTGTCAGCTAATGGCGGTTAGAGAGCGAGATGTGGAGGCGGTGATGGCGGTTGTAGCGTCGTCTTGTGACAGTCTGTCACAGAGCAGCCATCTCAGGCTGTCATCTGGCCTGCTCTAAACGTGACGTGCAATTACGTCACGAAAGTGGCTCCTAATTGGGAACGTGACTATGAAAGCGTTGGTCACCCCGACAGTATTTGGCGAAAAGTCCTTAGACTGTTCAGCGGGAACAGTTAGTTATTTAGGGCTTTACGCCGCGCAAGCCTCAGCGGGAACAGACGCACGGTTCTTTAGTTCTGTAGTACATCAGAGGGTGTTCGGGTGTTAAACGTCCTTTTCCACCACGTAAGGGTGATATCAAAGACGGGACAACGGGCAAAAGGCCAGCACAAATATTTGGCCCCAGCCCGAGGATTCGAACTCACGACCCAAGCAATGAGAGGTCAGCGCTCTACCATTCGGCTATCCCGGCTCCCCGACGTACATTAGAGATCACCAATACAATAATGAGAATCTTTGAGTATATTAACCGGAAAGCCTTTTTCCGACTTTTTAAAAGTATCAGTACTACGATGTTAACGCTAAGAAGGTACATCGCCTTCCAAGCCGATGGCGACTGGGATTACCAAACCTATGTACGACAGCGGCCATTTCATCCAGCGATGCAAGAAAAACGGCTTGACGTCAGGGATAACAAGCGTGACTGAAAGGTACTTTTATGTGACTCTTGGGGATAATTATTTCGTCTATGTACGTGTCAAATCTCGAACATACCATAAATTATAACTGCACTCTCGAGGTCTTGCAAGGACACAGACGATATGTATACGTTAAAGATCTAAGCTCCCAACAAAAACCACGGTGTGAAACAATTTTACAGAGTCGACCCTGCAAGTACAATCAACTCTGTCACAGTTGCAGAGCTTTCAGCCCTTCGGGGACCCTTATAAAACCAGGGCACGATTTGCCGTGACATTATTTGGGGTTTGGTCAGTGAGCGAGACACATCGCTACAGTGTCCAGCGGATGGTGAGTTCTGCACGATCTTTCTCGCTCAGTGTCAACGCAAACTGAGCTGTGAAATCAGGCTGCCCTTGGCTTTTATTGGGGTTTCAGGGACGCTGAAAACTCTGCAACTGTGACAGAGTTGACTGTGCTTGCACGGTCGACTCTGTAAATTTTTTTCACACTTTGGAAAGCTTTTTGGGGGGAGCTTAGATCGTTAACAGCGTTTTTCGTAAGCCAACGTTAATAACATCGATCCTTGAAATCCTACAGCAGTGGTGTCTGAACAGCAGTATCAAAGAAACTAAAATTGCTGAGCTGGCCCCTCGCACCACGTGATTGTAATATGTTCATGTGCAGTGTGTGAGAGAATGCGTGTGAGTCACGTGAGCGTGCTTGTTTGGTCTAGCTCGTGGCGCTTTGAGTCAAATATCTGGGATAAAGCGCCTATATCAACGCGATTTTATCGCAGTATATGAGAGCGTATAGCCAGTCAACTGCCTGCGAAAACGGTTCATTTCTTAAAACTCAAAAGAAAGGTAGACACTTTTCTTTAAAGTTTGTTCACGTTCATGAAAATTGTGGTACATGCGAGAATTTGTTTTCCACTGAAATACCAAATGACTTTTCAATACTATATGTAATCTGGATGTTGCTGATCATTATTATACAGTTGCGAACTGGTACAGTAGTGATGGTTTTGTTTCGCACCTAAAGTTGGTCTAGCAGGGACTGTTGAGATCGCCATGTTGCTCATGTGATTTACTATATTTTGTCACGTTATTTGGGAAAATATGCCGGCAAAAGTCAGAGAATAACCGTCATGGGACGAGAATGAATATTGTTTGCAGTTTACTCGTTTCTGATAGTGCTTTTTATGTGTCGAAAAAATTCCATTCACATCCGATTGCTCAAACAGATTGTAAAAGCACGTCCGTGCATGAAATCTCAGAAACTCAGTCTTTGAAAACTCTCTCTCTCTCTCTCTCTCTCTCTCTCTCTCTCATCTTGATACCCTGACGACCTCTGTCCCCCCGGCCCTGTGAAAAGCGGGTTCCCTATTGTGTCTGTCGTCGGCTAAATTAAAATTGCCATGTTTGACATCAACATCTCCAGTCCTGGCCCGCCTGCAAACCCTTTCTGAGCCCTTTGTTTTTGTTGACAAAACGCAAAATAGCGAATTGGTCTGCCCAATGTTACGCCTTCTGAAATCATGTGTCCCCCATCTTTCCGCTATCCCCTTCAGTCAACACCCAGCCGGCTGAGGCAGAGATTTTGTCCGTCCTACGGAAAGCGGCAGTTGGAGGCTTGCTGTCGAGGCAGGCATTAAAGGGGCGAATCCTACCATTTTTGTTGTTGTTGTTGTTGTTTGTACCCTCACAGATCGTTCTGATCTCATCACACCACTTAATAATAATACATAATAATAATAATAATAATGGTGGGTGTTTGGGGGTTTAACGTCCTTTTCCAGCACACACATATCAAGGACGGGGCAACGATGAAAAAGCCAGCACAAATGTTTGGCTCCAGCCGGGATACGAACTCACGAGTCACGACCCGAGCATTAGAAGTCCAACGCTCTACCATTCGGCCACCCAGGCTCCCCATAATAATAATAATAATGATGAGGATTTTTATATCGCCCGATCTCTGAAGCCGGGGCTATAGGATCTTTACGAATATATATAGAGCCAGCGCTCTCAGCTTTACTTACTTCCCCTACTTTCAAATTGACCTGATTGAGCGCATGTTTTCGGCTTTAGCGACGCCTTTGTTTCTTTTCTATATATATATATATATATAAACGGTTACAAATCAATACATGAATAATAGATAAATAATCAAATAAATACTTAGACACCTGCACAGTGACAGCGTCTGTAATGTTACCACTGAGTTAACAGAAGCGTAGTCGACGAAACGACGACCACACTGAGCGCTCCAGTAGCGCAACAACAGTCGTAGAATTTGAATGGTCGACCGCTCCTCAAAGTGTAAACAACACTGCATCGCATTAACACTTTCCTACCGCGGTCGGTACCAGGTACCGACCAGTGGGGCCCGCATCACTGTCCTAGGTCGGTACCTGGTACCGACCACACCGTGGAACAAACTACAACTTTCAACCCCAATAACTGATGCAATTTTCATTGAAATTGTTCATAAGTCAGTACACATATCAAACAATATTATATTATAAAACATGTCTCCAAATTTAAAGAAAATCCATCGAGAACTTAAAGAGTTATTAGCTTTAGAAAGCAGTAACCCATGCTCATGCCTGGGAAACGCTCAGGCAGAGGCTGCATGCGTGACCTAGATTCCTGTAGGGCTGAAAGTGTTAAGAACTCATCACGATAGAGTATTTCGAGCGTACAGGCGCACTCGCGAGCGAAACTGTTCCAAAACAGAAGATGGCTTAGCAAAGATGGAATTAGCCCGTCTACGAACTGTGAAACGTAATTATTATTAATTATTATTAATTTAACAGTAGTTAATATTAACAGTATGATGTTGTTAAGCATGTAAGTAACAACAGTCAGTAAGGCAGGCATTAAGATGAGCGATAAGAGGAGAGAGGATCAGTGGGAAGAGAGACACGAGAAAGAGAACGCAGCACTTACAGAGCCGCATTGGAAATATTCAGCCCACCAAATTTGAAAAATAAATGCAGCCCACCAAATTTGAAAAATAAATGCAATTCTAAATTCCGAAATTTAAATAGCTGAGCTGGCCCTTCGCACCACGTGATTGTACTATGTGTATGTCCAGTGTGTGAGAGAATGCGTGTGATTCACGTTAGCGTGCGTGTTGGGTTCAGTTCGCGGCGCTTTGAGCTGATTCATGAAATTGGGTAAAGCGCCTATGCAATGCTCATTATTATTATTATTATTACAGAGCCAATCGCGAATGCAAGAGAGCCTGCCGTTCCCGGATCGGACTGTACATCTACAGACTAATCCTTGGCGTGTATTCCATTATCTCCCGAGACAGAAGGATGCCAAAAAGAACAAAACGGAAAGCAGATTGGGCTTGTTGTCCATTAATTTGAATAATTCGACTTTTATTCTCTCCAGGGATAGAGTAGTATGGATATAAGTATTTGACAGTGCTGTTCTTGTACGACCTTTTGGGATTTTTGACCGATTGATTGGTTGATATTATTTTATTGGCACAACGTCCTACCGCCATCGGCTACAGTACTGAGTGGGTGTATTGGCGTTTTTAGGTCTTTTTCTTACGCGAAACTATACACCAGTTTCGGCCATGCTATTGGTCAATTGCCAGTCCCACAGTGGCTAGTTAAACATGAAAACGGGTGGCCAGCATTCACCTGGGACGTTAGAGAGAGGGTGGGTGGGTGTTTGACGTCTTTTTCCACCACGTATGGGTGATATCAAAGACGGGGCATACGAGAAAAAGGCCAGTATAAATATTTGGCCCCAGCTGGGATTCGAACGCACGACCCGAGCATTGAGAGTCCAACGCTCTACCATTCGGCTATTCCGGCTTCACACGTAAGACAGAGAGAGAGAGACAGAGACAGAGAGTAGTGCTTAACAGAGAGAGACTTAATGATAACACGACTACCTGGTAGACCACATTCAACTAGACTACAACCTGCACATATAATTTATAAATATATATATATATATATATATATATATATATATATATATATATATATATATATATATATATAGGGGAAGTAAGTAAAGCTGAGAGCGCTCCCTAGATCCTAGATACTTACTTGCAAACGAACATCCCGAGAGAGAGAGAGAGAGCAGCAACAACAACAACAACAACAACAACAACAACAACAACAACAACAACAACAACAACAACAACAGCCGCCCTACTGGCGGGCGTGGAGGATTTCCACAGGACATCATGAGACAATCCCGGACACAAAAAGACAAGAGCTTTTATGATCCGCGGCCTCTGTCTCTGTCGCCGACAGCAGAGGAGAAAAAACCCGATGGAAATCAGATTTCATGGAAAGTGCTTCACAAACAGCGGGCCAAATGAAAGGGCAATTTCGCGCCCATGTCCTGCCAGTGAGGGCTGACAGAAAAGGACGACGAGGCAAACTGTGCGGTGTGAATAGCCCAGCAATGACCACACGGTGCTTTGAAATTTGCATACGAGACCCGCCTCTCACGACCAGCAGCACTGCCATCACAGTTCAGACCTTAGAAAATTCCAACTCAGACCTGAGTTGCCCTACGAGCTGCGAACCAGAAAGCACGTGGTTTTTCGCCGGGCTTAGTCCTGAACTGATCACTCAGAGAGATGATTGGTTGGTTGCTTGCGTGTTTAACGCCCTTTTGCGCCACATGAAGGTGATATCAAAGACGAGGAGATGGGCCAAAGAACACAAATGCACGAGGTCTCATAATGCATATATGTTCCCTATTACCCTCAGGCATTATAGTCACCCCTAAAAATGCTTCACTCTACAAACAAAAATTAGCACGCACAGACCATTCAAGGGCACGCACCTGACAGGAGTTTTAAAAAATTGAATGTCTCCTTTCCGCTCAGGCCTGGGGGAGCCGGGGTGGTCGAATGGTAGAGCGTTGGACTTCTCATGCTCGGGTCGTGAGTTCGATCCCGACTGGGGCCAAATATTTGTGCTGGCTTTTTCCAAATATTTGTGCTGCCCCGTCTTTGATATCACCCTATGTGGTGGAAAAGGACGTTAAACCCCCAAACACCCACCCTCCGCTCAGGCCTAACGCTAGTCTAATTTCTGTTTAGGCCAGAAAGCCACTTCAGCCAAACACGCTCCAGCGCAAAAAGTCCAAGCTTCACTGGCAGCTTGCCTCTTGTTGTGACCCCCTGGCGTGCATCTCGGCCTACACGTTACAAAAATCACGCAAATCACGCTTTTTCGCGACAATAAAAATCATTACAAATTAGCACACTCGCCACACAGGGTTCCCCAAATAAACACTGCTCATGACCCCAAGGTCGATTTGTGCCCTTACGCCATGAAGAAAAGACCAGCACAAATGTGGGATTCGTACTCACGACCAGAGAACTGAAAGTGTAATGCGGCTCTACCAACTCGGCTATTTGAGATTGCAGATCTTTAAATACCGTAAGGTAACTAAAACAGTTCAGGGGCGCCGGAACCGGGGGGGGCAGGGGGGGGCAGCTCCCCCCCCCCTGTACCCAAGCAGGGGGGGGCAAGAGTGTCTTTTTGCCCCCCCCCCCCCCCCCCCCCCCTGGAAAATCAGGTGACCCCCCCCCCCCCCCCCCGCTTTTCACTTTTTTCGGGCAATGTCCTTCCTTTCAGTGGCTCCCTGGTTGGTAAAGGTTTTTTGTCTACGCAGCATTTGATCGCCGCCCCCCCCCCCCCCCCGCTTTTCACTTTCTTCGGGCAACGTTCCCCCCTCCGAGATTCTGCCCCCCCTCCCCCAACATCTTCCGGCGCCCCTGCAGTTTGAGGTGACTCAAGGCATCATGTGCTTGTAATGAGTTTAAGGTGTAAAGTTAATGGATGTTCTACTGTGTTTGAGATAAAGTTTTGTTTGGGGTTCACCTGGATCTGTACTGAGACAACTTGGGAAAAGCACTTTTCAACTTAATTGACATGCACGAATGATGGTGATGATGACGACAATGACTTCTACAACAACGACGATGATGACGATGATGATGATGACTGAAAGCATTTACAGAATTAGACACTTACTTCAAACGCCTCGCTCAAATGACGCTGAAGAAATCTTTTCCAACAACTTCTGTCATCATTGAAACCAACTGGGGCACTGCACGAGTACATATTCCACATTTTGCAGTCCAATCTCGCAGAGCACTAATTACGATTAAATCTCAGGTTCTTCAGTTCTCGAGGACGAATAAAGACAGCTAATGTGTGTTAACTGGGTGCCGTGCATAAAACAAAAGCTTCCCACGGGATGGTGAGTGAGCACTCACAGTCCTCCCCTCACACTGGACCCGCGCTTCCTGCCCTACACGTGCTGCACGTGTCCAGAGCGGAAGGAAGTCACGGGTACCGTTACGATCCTTTCTCCCAACAATGTCACATGCTTTTTTTTTCTTTTTTTTTTTTTTTTTTGGGGGGGAGAGGGGTGGTGGTGGTGGGGTGTTATTGTTGTCGTTGTTGTCTCCGATTTTAGGGGGGGGGAGGGAGGTAGGTGTGATTGAAGGAGGGGTGTAGCTGTTTTGTGATGGTGTTGGTGTACGTGTTGGTATTGCTGTTGCTGTTTTGTTGTTGTTGTTGGGGGGCTGTTTTATTTGTCTGGTTTGTTGTTGTTGTTGTTGTTGTGGTTTTTTTTTTTTTTTTGGTTTTTTTTTTGGTTTTTTTTTTTTTTGGGGGGGGGGGGCTGGCTTGTTTTGTATTGCTTTTGCATTTGCTGTTGCTTTTGCGTTTGTTTGTTTGTTTGTTTGTTTGTTTGTTTGTTTGTTGACATAACAATTTTACTTGGACTTCATAGACGCACAACCGGTTACCCGGTAGTGCAGAAGGACAGTTACTGTTTTTGTTTTTGTTTTTAATTTCTTGAGTCCACCAGTTTCTTCTCTCAGTCACCTCTACACAATTGATGACAGTTAGATGTGTTTCTCGTTCTACAACCTTGGAAAAGACGTCTCTGTGAGAAAAGATCGGCATTCGCATGAGTTTAGCCTGCTCAACCCGCAAGCAGAGAGTTCTCTCCCATCTACACACTGAGTAATACAACAGCCTGAGAATATCCAGTGTAGAAGGGACACAACTCTCTGCCTGTGGCTAAAGCTGAGCTAAAACGTTGACCTTTTAAAACCCTTTAGTGTGCCTAATGGAGGGCAGGAACACGCTCACTTGCGCGTCTAGGAGATTTAACATTGGCTCCCAAGTTTTCCGCGTTCCAAAACTTCGCCAGTTCTAAAAACAAAGTGCCCCACAGAAAAATTCGGCCAGAGGGAATTCGTAGCAGTTTCCAGAGCGAATGAAGATGAATGCTGCAGACGTTAGGAAGCCGACAGTAAGAATATTGTGAAAGTTTAAAAAAAAAAAAAAAAGATTTACAACTGGAAGGTATGTGGGTTATTCGGTGCTTTAGCAGGTAGGCGCTCGTCTTTGAGTCGTGGCAGCGGTAAGTTTTGATTCTGTTTCACTTCGGAAATTTCAGGTGTTGGTGGAGTAGTGTGGTAACCACTCCCATCAACAATGTAACAGGTCGAGGAGTTGGAGTCCCGCTTGGGACGGATAGGTAGGTGGGTGTTTGGGGGTTTAACGTCCTTCTCCACCATTATCCCTCTTTGGGCATCAGATTTCGGTCATTCGGGGAGACTCCGGATTTTCTCTCTCTCTCTCTCTCTCTCTCTCTCTCTCTCTCTCTCTCTGGAAAATAAATACATTCAATCTAAATCACAAAATGTAACAGCTGAACACACACACACACACACACACACACACACACAGAGGGTGGGTGGGTGAGTGGGGGTTTAACGTCCTTTTCCACCAGATAAGGTGATATCAAAGACGGGGCAACGATGAAAAAGCCAGCACAAATATTTGGCCCCAGCCGGGATCAAACTCACGACCCGAGCATTGAGAGAGGGGGGGGGGGGTACGCAGCTGATCGCAATAACCCCCTTTCCCACCTCGGGGGCCGGGGCTTCAAAACATTCACAAGCGAAAAAAGAATGCTGAAGCAATTCGAATTCCTACCACTGAGTCTCCAGTACGTGACATCTTTCGTTGGAGCTGTTCAGGTATTACCTACACCACCTTTGCACGGTCACAGTGTCCCGGGCCACGCCAGCAACGTGTGCAGGTCACAGAATACTGTTATTTTTTCTGCTCTTTTTCTCCTACTAAAGTCAGGCAACACACTCCCTTCAAAACAATTTTGCCCACCAAAACAGACAACGGTTTCCAGACTGAAGACATGTCGACAAAGACTGCATGCTAAAAAAAAATCAAACCTCGAAAGCGTAATTCTGATAGTGTGCTGATGCGGCGTTCGTGCTGACCCCACATACTGAAATAGCTCAAAACTGTGTACTCTGTTACTCATCCTCCGCACATGCCCGAGGATATGCTTAAAAATAGGTCACACATCAAGCCAAATCTGCCATTTATCAACACATCAAACATGCCTCTTTTCATCAAAACCACAAAACTGGCATCAAATGCACTTTACACAACTGTTAAAAAAAAATCAAGGAAAACATGGGAAATTCACTTTAATAATGCCGGTTGTCCTACTCCCTGCACTGAACTTGCCTCATTTGCATTGTATTCTGTGAGCTGCAAGGTTCCTCCCTGCAGCGTGTTCTGGCTGCCCTGCTCGTGTCGCCTTTTATCGCACATCTTTCCCAAACAAACGAGGGTTCACCAGACTCACAGAATGGGGGCCAGAGGAGACGGATTAATCCTGCGTTCACGGCAAAGGTCGCCCGGCACCGCCTCTATCAAGCATAACATGCGAGAGACAGCGAGATGGTGATGAGACTGAGCGCGACGTAGTGACTCGAAATGCATCAACTGCACCATCCATTGTAAAAATAAATGCAATTCTAAATCTCCCAAACTTAACTCGCTGAGCTGACCCTTCGCGCCACGTGATTGTAATGCTTTCAGTGTCCAGTGTGTGAGAGAATGCGTGTGATTCACGTGAGCGTGCGTGTTGGGTTCAGCTCGCGGCGGCGCTTTGAGCCAGTTCAAGAAATTGGGTACAGCGCCTACACAATACTCAGTTATTATTATTATTATTAAAACCAAACGGGCAAGCTCAAGCGGATGAAAACTTTCGTCACTTCAGTCCAGGAAGAGAAGTCGAGAGGGACGAACCTCTATGTAATCAAGCTCCCGGTGTCTGGCCATAACTCATAGGAAGTAGTCAGTTGCCACGAGATCCGGTGTGGAATATATGCGTGCAGATGAGTCCTATCAGTAACCACCAATGGCCACCGGTATGTCCCAGTGCTTCAGCGTATACTAATACATGCAAGTCGGATTTTACGAATACAAATAATAATACATAGTGCATATCAAGCGCAGGCCCTCACAGGACTGGACTCACTGCGCTAACACACACACACACACACACGCACACACACACACACACACACACACACACACACACACGCACGCACGCACGCACGCACGCACGCACGCACTGTCACGTACATCTCCCCACTGCAAATGTACAGACTGAATATACCTGCAGAACAGAACAATTGATGTGTTGACGGAAAAGGTAAGTCTTTAAGTTGGAATTGAACTGGGACAGTGTGGGCAGATTACGGAGTTCGGTTGGCAGTGAGTTCCAAGCGGTGGATATGGTGACAAGTGGTCACTCCTTCGTGGTACAGCTAGTGCACACCACGGTAGTACGGAGCAGCCTATTGGCGAGATGTGTGATACTGAGCGCTTGGGAACAAAACACTTGCCACTGGTGATGGTAGCGATAGGAGGTAACATCAGCCTGCCACTCGAGGTCTGAGTGACGTAACAACTTGCAGGTAACAACGATAGACCCTGAACGTGGTTGCGAGATCAAAAGACAAACAGAAGGGAAAGACAACAATGCACTTCCATAAAAATGCCTTGGCAGGAGCAGACAGTTTGGAGATAAAAGAAGTCTTCTTCCTGGCTTTGCTGTGTTTGGTACCGCCCTATAACCGCTTCTTACAGTATCCTCCCACTCCTGTCTTTGATATCACCCGTATGTGGTGGAAAAGGACGTTAAACCCCCCAAACACCCACCCCCTCAGAGCTGAGCTGGCAACAGTGAGTAGACAGTGTAAGCTTTCTACCCATTACGAGCCACAGCCAATACCATCCCAGAGAGAATGCGTGTGATTCACGTGAGCGTGTGTGTTGGGTTTAGCTTGCAGGGCTTTGAGCCAAATATTTGGGATAAGATTATTATTATTATTATTATTGTTATTATCAATTCCAAAGTCTGCCCCTATTCTTGCTTGTCTGATCATCATAGATTTCCATTGACAGTTCTGCGCTGCAGACATCAATGAACATAGTAAAATGTAACCGCAACTTCCTTTGCCAGAAAGACGCTAGCAGGAAGAGAAAAAAAAACCAATTTCCTTCCCCAAAAAACCCAAAGTTTGTATACACCGGTGCTGCGTGTAAGATGAACGTCAAACATCCGAAATGGCCCTCGTTGTTATAGTATACCTAGCCGCCAATAGATGAAAGAACCCGAGACAAGACCTTATCCAGCGTGAGTGAGGGATGAAGGCAAGAGTTTGTTTATCACAAGGGCCGCCCAGATGGGATCTGTCACAGCAGTCAGAGTAGGAAAAAGAATGCGAAATGAACGGAGTCTCAAAAAGCGATTGCTGTAGTGTAAATAAACGCGGTATAGGTAGGGAACGGAAGCATCGATGCTTATCAAGGATGAGAGACAATATTTTGACGGCGCCCAGACGGCCGCGGTCGGGGCAGGAAAAAGCAAGATGACGTATTGACTTTAAGGGTTGCTCGAGCATACGTGTGGCATTGTGCTCAGTGACTGAGACCAAAGGGTGGGCGTGTGGGTGTTTGGGGGGTTTAACGTCCTTTTCCACCACATACGGGTGATATCAAAGACGGGGCAATCATAAAAAAGCCAGCACAAATATCTGGCCCCAGCCGGGATACGAACTCACGACCCGAGCATCAGAAATCCAACGCTGAGACCAAAGGTTGCGTCTGTGTGTGTCATGTGACATGAAATATCAAATGGTATTGAATGTGTGGGTGGCTTAAGTCTCTATATTCTTAATGGGTTCTGAAGGATAAACTACCGCTTACAAAGCACTAAAGCTGTTTGCCCAAATGAATAGATATTCCTTCCTATTGGCGGAGAAATTTGAATTTTCTTTGGCCTAACGCTTCCACACCTATACAACACGTCGATACGACTAGGTCACTAAAAATACCCACCAATCAGCGCTGTCTAGTTGGTCTTCAGTAAGCAACCAAATAAGGCATCCGACTTCGGATCCTGAGCTGCCGGGTTCGAGTCCCCGGTGGGCAGGAATATGGTGGGATTTTTCCTTCCCGTATCGAGTCTAATCCATGTGCAGACTCGTTTGCGGTGCAGTCTCGCCTTCGTGTACACACGCACGCACAAACATCAAGTGTGCACGCTAAAAAATCCCACGTTCATCTTTCGAAGAAGAGTAGGCTGTGGCCGGTGGCGTGGTAAACAGAAATACTGTCGCACGCACCAGAGTGAATAGCAGGGTGGAGGTTTGCACACAAAGTAGCGCTTAACGGCAGCAGGCTTTCACTGCTTCGTCCTCCAGCCCTGCGGCGCCGTGAGCATTTCAGCAGAGATGGATATGTGCGCCGAGGAGAAGTCTACCATACCATACCATACCATACCATACCATACCAAATAACATCGTCTGCTCAGTACGCGGTACGCTTCTCAGTACGTACGTAGAACAACATATACGCCGAGTCACCACAATGGTTTCAGATGCTATATTGTGTCCCAGGTGACTGGCTCTGATGCACGGATTAAGCGCATTCGATGGAAAGTTCAGTTTCCACAGCGTTGTTGTATGTCTGACAAAAGTATTGAGACTGAACGTCCGGCTACCTATTTACGCCCCAGATTCAGGGTGTGATCTGTGAACAGCATAAAGCATGGCAACTGGTGCATGGTCCAGCCGAAAGAATCTTCAATACATGTAATCTACCTGGCGTTGAAAGGGACATACGCTGTGGGTGAACAATGCAATAAAAATCGCAAACTGACGTATGCGAGGGTGGGGGTGGGTGGGTGATTGTTTGGGAGTTTAACGTCCTTTTCCACCACATAAGGGTGATATCAAAGACGGGGCAACGAGAAAAAAGGCCAGCACAAATATTTGGCCCCAACCGGCGGGATTCGAACTCACGATCCGAGCATTGAGAGTCCAACGCTCTACCATTCGGCCACCCCGGCTCCCCTGACGTATGCGAAAGAATCAACAGAACACATGCTTATTGTGTGAGAGCCTGAACCACAAGAATCCCGGCAGTGAACAAAGTCAAGCTGTGTCTTCAACAGGAAGACGCGTTAGAGACCTTCGACATTTATCTCCACAAAAATACCAGTTGTTTGCCGGGGTAATGATGAGTTACGGTTAGAGATCGGCTGCAGGCAAAGACCCTTTCGGAAACTTGACGACTGAAAAGAACAACACATGAAGAGATAGAAACACTTCATTGACTCCAGCCGGGGAGATGTAGAGGGATGCTTAGGTTGTATTAAGCATCACAGCCAATGGTCATTCGTAGATAGTGATCTACCTATCTTCAGCGAAAGCGTGTTAGTGTCCATGATATTAGTCTTGTAAAATGGTTGAAATTTCGGGGTCGGCCCGCTATTGCGCGGGTCCGCAAGTGCGCGGGGCCGCTATTGCGCGGGGCCGGGTCCGCTAGTGCGCGGGGCCGCTATTGCGCGGCCATATCATCTATAAGAAGCAATACTTGCCAAGGTGACGGGGCCTACCGTGCACCCCCCACCCCCCACCCCGGGAATGTACTACGATGGTGCCAGATGTCTTCCTAGGATGTCCTGATTGTATTTCAAAAATGTTCCCAAGAATCCATAGGGATGCACCAGAGTTACAGCCCTTAACTTAAAGGCGCGCTTTCACGCTTCGACGACTTACGTAATATTCACAAACAGCTGGTCTAAATCATAAACAGATTCTTGTACTACTTAAATCAATTATTATGCCACTTGCCAATGGTTTATTATCATTTAAACAAACAGAAATGAAGTATATATCAAAATGCTTATTATATACGGTGATGGTCAATGTACGCGTAGTATTATGGACGACTTGCCGGTATTGGTAAAAATCTGACAAATGAGTGTTTTCATTGGTTGTACTTCTTTATAATAAAATACATCATAAACTCTTTATTAAATGGCCAAAGTAACATTTATACATGTATATAAATTTGAAATTTGTTTTGTATCACTTTGGTGCTCGTGAGTCACAGCACATGATCTGAGATATTTTCCTCGAGCTACAAAAGTATATGACATACATTATGACAGATGAAAATAAGAGCAATATTTTGATCTTCGAAAATGTCAGGTTCATATCACATGAAAAATCTGCAGGAGTCCGTAAATGTGACATGTCAAACACCGTGTGTATAGTGCCTAATCACGAGCCAGAATATAGCATGTCTGAATTTGTCAACATACATTCATCAAGTGAATCACCCAGCCCATCCTACACAAATATGAGTGATTTAATGCTTTAAAACTTCCACATTATAAAAGCATGATCACAGGGCTTTCCTGTGCCCCCACCACCCCACCCATCAACCCATTGATCCAACACACACACACACACACACACACACACACACACACACACACACACACACACACACACACACACACACACACACACACACACACGTCTCACAACTCCCGCCAAACGGAACGCAGCAGCATAGTGTGCACGTCAAGTGTCTATGACGCAGATTTCGTTACGTCACAGTGTGCGCGAAAGTATGTATTGTCTGGAGAAACGTCACAGCCTTGTTTTGTACTACTGAAACTCGCTGCTGCGCGCAGGGAAATCTGCCCTATCCCATGAAAACCGACTTGGAACACGTTTGAATGATTGTCAGCACAGTATTCTGTAGACTGCGTCTCTTGGCTTTGGGTATTTCTGTTACACTGTCTTGAGAGACTAGTTCAATGAGTTCAAACTAGTCACCGCGCAATAGCGGCCCCGCGCAATAGCGGCCCCGCGCACTAGCGGACCCGCGCAATAGCGGCCCAGCCCCGAAATCTCACCATATCAGTTCGTCTGGCCAATCCTCTGTTCGGTCGCACAGCACATTGAGCTATGATGATTTTGTAACCGGTAAAATAAGGATGATCAGTAGAAGCCCATGCCTGATAATAAACCACGCAAAATGATTGCGTGCGTGCGTGCGTGCGTGCGTGCGTGCGTGCGTGCGTGCGTGCGTGCGTGCGTGTGTGTGTGTGTGTGTGTGTGTGTGTGTGTGTGTGTGTGTGTGTGTGTGTGTGTGTGTTTTACAACAAAGAAGCTTAAGTCGAAAGTTGGATATTGAAATATTGTATGTACGTGCAAATATACTCGCGCACAAACTCGAACGTTTATGACTAGTGCTGAATTTCCCTCTCCAACATTTTTTTTTTTCCTCTGTCTTTTTCAGCATACTTGCTTGTTCACGACTCCATCAGTTTTTCACCGGATGCGTACGTCACACACCCAGAACCAGACCCACAATAAAGCATGCACATCACACCGACTTGGCATTCCACATTTCTATAAACCAAACATTTATCTCATAATTCTACCGGCTTACCTGCCCTTGCTGGCGACGGCCCAGGTGGAGCTGCCGCGCACCTGCCTCGATTTTCTACTGTCTGCACGTGCTGCCCGAAAGCAAGAAACAGAAAGAGGGCAGTCAGTAAGAAGAAAAGCGGCCTGTACGTACGTTCGGCACACACACGCGCACACACACACTCGGAGACACGCGATACAAAAAGTAAAGTATTTGTGAGGTTCTCTGAGTTCTCCAATTCACAGAAAACCTGTTCCAATCCAACCTGAGAAACAGAGAGTCAGTGCAAAGCCAGGACGGCTTGAATACAAAAAGAAGTTTAAAAAAAGACATACATCTGATGTAAGGATGGAGGGGGGTGGGTGTCTGGATTTTTATAGTCATTTTAAGGTTGTATCAAAGACGGGGCAACGATAAAAAGCCCAGCACAAAAAAATTGGCCCCACTAAGCCGGCTGGGATTCGAACGGCTCACGGCCCGAGCATTGAAAGTCCAACGCTCTACCAGTCTGCTATCACAGCTCCCCTTATATATAAGGTATTGAACATAAAATATGATGTGTAAACTACTCGGCCCTTTATAAAATGGACTTCCACAAAGTCAGCAAAGGTTTGAGGAACAGTTCGTTAACTCAGTAGCCAGAGCTCTTGGTTTGGCTCTGTAAGGTCCCGAGTTCGAAACCTGTCGGAATGAGTAAAGTGGAGAACGATGCGTATCCTGCTGCATGTGGGTGTATGGAGTTCAAATGTCAGGTCAGGACGTGCGCTCAGGGATAGTTGCCAGAGTGAAGGAGAGCGCACTTGTAAGACTGAGGATCGTGAAGAGGTTCGGCGGGTACTCTGAGGCGGCATGTCCCGTGTCATCTACACCGTTATTTGACAATCACGCACACACACGCGCACACACACACACACACACACACAGAGGCACGCACTCGCGTGCACACAGATACACGCACGCGCACGCACATGCACACGCACAAACGCGCGCACACAAAGGGTACTCTGATGATGCATGTCCCGTGTCATCTCACAGTCATTTGAAAATCACACACACACACACACACACACACACACACACACACACACACACACACACACACACACACACACACACAGAGAGAGAGAGAGAGAGAGGAGAGAGAGAGAGAGAGAGAGAGAGTCTGTTTTTACAAAGCTAGACCCGGATATTACACCCCCACAACTTTCTAACCACGAGTCAGTCTCAATCAGGACTTCAACCGCTGAGCCAGCCATTCTTCTTCTGGAACGGTGGAAACCCCCATACGATCACACAACGCCGGAACAACGACTGATCGACCAAAGCCATTCCATTTCACACAGTCCTCCCCTTTTTTGTTCCACGCCTGGTTATCAAAGTTTTCCCATGGACAGATAAAACAGTTTTTCCGTCAAACCAATTTTTCCGTACAAACACGGCTCTAGCGTAATCTTTCCCAACACAACTTGGTCGGTCGGCCTGTCTTCAAACTTTAGATGGGGGGGGGGGGGGGGGGAGGTCCGCAAGACAGGGCGAAGACGGCTCTACCAGTGATGACTGACAATATCGCTGGCACTTTTACAGGCACTACTAAAAAACACGCGCGAGTGAGTTTGGGTTTTTATGGCTGTCTGCATCAGATGTTCATGGCTTTTTTGTGCTGCCCTTTTTTTCTTTTTCTTTTTTTTTTCCTTTTCGTTTTTTTTTTTCTTTCTTTTTTTTTGGGGGGGGGGGGGGTGGGGGGGTGGGGTGGGGAAGGGGGGGGAGGAGTGGTTGTGGTGTGTATCGGGGGGGGGGGGGGTCTGGTTCGGTTGAAAATGTATTTAGTTTTCTATGGTAAGTTCAACTTTAACGAATCTAATTCTGTACGGTGGAATATCCTCGTCCGGGTGTGTTGTATTAACACCAGTAACTGCAGTTCCCTTTGTGGACTTGGAAATTCGGTGCCACACAGTAGCAAGATTTCAGTATCATCCATCACAAAAACACAAACAAAAAACAGTTTTACCAGCCATCCAAAACGCATCACAGTGTTTTTGAATTCATTTTAACCAAACGCTTGGGGGAAGGGGGAAGGGGGAAGGGGGAGGGGAGAAGGGAACGGTGGCTGCAAGGGAGATCACTCTGGTGAGTCTGTAATAATTATGGCGCCATTGTTGTCAGCGGGAGACAGACGCGTGCAGGCCGCGCGCAATCGACGTAATAAAATCAGGTCTGACGTGTTTTGATTGAAGTTGCGTCGCCTCGGCCTCTCCAAACACCATCTAGAGTGTAATTTCGCGCTCATTGTCCCAAGCCTGGACGGCCAACGTGCATTGTGTTTCTTGTGTGCACCCTAGTTCTGCCCATCGGTTCATCCTGTTCCTATTGGTTGGTTGGTTGGTTGGTTGGTTGGTCGATTGGTTGGTTGGTGAAAGGATTAACGTCTTTTTACACCGCTTAGGCATGATAGGGTGACATCAAAGACGCGGCAACGAGGAAAAATCCAGCAAAATTATATGTTGTGTTTAACGTTCTTTAAAATGGGTGATATCAAAGACCGGGCAACGAGAAAAAAAGCCAGCTCAAATATTTTGCTCAAGCCAGGAACCAAACTCGCGACCCGAGCATTGAAAGTCCCACGCTCTGCAGCTGATTCGGCTATCCCGGCTCCCCACTCCAGCAGGGATTCAAACTCACGACCCGAGCATTGAAAAGCCAACGCTCTAACAGCGTTCTAACTTGCGCGGCATAGATCTTTCTTGCACAAACAAAAACAGAATCTAAAAAAATAAAATAAAATAAAAATCTTTGCTATACCAGTTGGCCTGAACTCGCGTGCATGAAGAAACTCTGCGCCCTGCCCTGCCTTCCAGGCTTTTCTCAACAGCGAGAGGGGGGCAAATGCCAAAACGATTTGACTGCTTCCGAAAATTCAACGGCTTTTAACCCCAACTGTTTGAGACAACACAAATGTGAAAATCTGTCTTTGTTCACGGCTCTGCCTTCAAAGTCTGCAAAACTTGACCTCGTGTGAACCCTTTCCAAGAGCAACTTAAATTGAAATTTGGATGGAAGAAATGAAGAAACGTTTGCTTCCATTTCGATGATGACGCTTTGAAGAGTTTAAAATAGGGAGTGCCTGAGTCTCTGGATTTTTTTCCCTCTCATTTCGAGGTTGATCTCTGAACCAGTGCCAAGATCGTATCGCCAGCAGAGTCTTGGTGTATTAAAATGGGCCTACTTCCAGCGACAACAACAAAACATCAGCAACAACAACAACAAACACACAAACGAACAAACAACAACAACAGCAACAAGACGTAATTTGGTATATGTCGTTTTACCTGCTACCAGGGTTTTCTGCTTTTCTTTGTGCTCGACCTTTGGTTCGGATTTACGTACGTATTTCTTGTACATCTCATAAAACCTTTTTTTTTTTTTTTTTTGTTTCTTTCAAAAACAGGAACGCCTACCTACATAACATTATGCACATATATTATGTGCCATACTGTACATGGGTTAAAGCGAACCACATTGATGTGCAAATGCCATGTGTACAAATGTGGGCAAGGGGACGTAAGGTTCTTTAAGCACGTGCTCAATGTATTGTACCTCGGGTCGTGGTTCGATCCCCGCTGGAGGCAAATATTTGTGCTGGCTTTTTCATCGTTGCCCCGTCTTTGATATCACCCTATGTGGTGGAAAAGGACGTTGAACCCCCAAACACCCACCCAACACCCACCCCACCCATGTATTGTACATTGTTTGTATTTCATGTGTGTTAAATATATAAGTATGTGTTAAAAACAGAATTTAAAAAAGGGGAACGCCGTCAATATCAAAACATCATCATTATCGTGACGCATAACTTATTGCATGCAAAAGTTTACGTTTTCCAATGCCTACAGTTTGTATCGATTTGATGACTCAGAGGAATCGACAAGCTCATTCAGGGGGCATTCTGAGACGTCCTCATACGGAAATTTCTGAATTCATTGGCAATTTCTCGAAGCATCTTTCACCTCGCCACGATAACGACTACAGGCGGCTATCTGTCATAGAGAGCAGCTCTCTTGATTTGCATGTGATGCGAGAAAAATTATTGTGATTTTGTCCTCATGACTGTGTTTGTTTCTTTTTACTGCAGTTTGTCCATTCGTGTTTTTTGTGTGTCTGCAGAGGCGTCGAGTTAGAAGCGTGGGCACTCTCTCTCTCTCTCTCTCTCCTCCTTCACTTGGAGGAAAAAAAAAAACAGTTAAAGATACACAGCAATGCTCACAAGCCACAATGTTTTGATGAAATGTTTCAGTCCGCCAATCAGCCTCTCTGTCGCCAGAGAGAGAGAGAGAGAGAGAGAGAGAGAGTTAGTTAGTTAGTTAGTTAGTTAGTTAGTTAGGGCTTAACGCCGCGCAAGCAACAAAGACTCATTCGCGGCTAAAGAGAGAGAGAGAGAGGGGGGGGGGGAAGAGAAGAAGACCAACAACCTTGATATACATCATTACATGTAAACCAATTTTCAAAATTTGCCGTTGTTACATTACATCAGCTACTTCTTTTGTCGATACAGAAACGAGAGAGAGAGAGAGAGAGACTTTATATACAGTCTGGGTCCAATTTTCAAAATCTGCTGTTGTTACGTTACATCAACTACTTTTTTGTCAATGCAGAAACGAGACAGACAGACAGAGAGAGAAAAACAGCATTCAGCCCAAGCTGACATCAGCATGGACAATGACGATTTGTATTCGTCTCGTTTGAGGAGTAATCAGTCCGGGATTAAAGAACAGAAATAAATCGTCTGCTGCCTCAAGACGCTGGAGCTGAACGATCGGTTGGACGGCAGTTATGTAAATCTGTGGCTGCTGTTGACCCTCATGACCGGTCTGGGTGTCCTTCTCGGTGATAAGCGCAAGTGCATAACAACACTCCAAAAGCAATATAAACTTTGTTGTAATCCAATACAGAAATACTGTGGGAATGCAAAAATGTCCAACCCAATACAGAATTAATTCTTTTTCAATTATGGAGAGTGGGTGGGTGTTTGGGAGTTTAACGCCCTGTTGCACCACGTAAGGGTGATATGAAAGGCGGGTCAACGAGAAAAAGGTCAGCACAAAATTAATGACGACCCGAGCATTGAGAGTACCACGCTCTACCAGTCGGCTGTCCCGGCTCCCCTTTCAAATATGGGACCAAAAATCCTAACGCGTATGCATTGTGTGCATTTGATAATAAGTGTCATATGCATGACAGCCACAACAACAGTTGTCAAGAGACGTTTTGGCCCAGCACTTAATTCCACGGTTCTATCTTCTATCTATGTAGATAGAACCTTTTGGCTGTAAACCATATAATTATACAAGAAAAGTAGGCAGAATTCAGTATATATATATATAAGTTAAGTAAGGGCAGTATGGTCATCGACTTATTTGGCAGGCACAAAAAGAACAAACAATAAGATGTAAAACGAATAATAATAATAATCATAAATCACATTTCTAAAGCGCAATTCTTGGCAGACAACTCATTGCGCATTCACACATCACTCCCACGCACATAAAACACATCCTTACACAGCAGGTACTACGGCAATCAGTAAAATGCCAGTTGGAACAGGTAGGTTTTTGGCTCTGACTTGAAAGAAGCCAAAGTAGGTTGCTGTCTCGCGCTAGCGGGCAGCGAGTTCCGGATTTTAGGGGGAAGCAAAGTGGAAAGAGCGTTAGCCAAAAGATTTCAAATTTTGCCGAGGAACTTTGAGAAGCTTTTCACTGGATGAGCGGAGGGTACGTGACGGATTGTATGTGGATAGTGAAGCGGACAGACAAGGCGGTAGAAATAAAAACACGACAGAGTGAAATCTGCTGACCTTGTAGCCTGTAACAGACTGTTTTTGCTGTGGGCAAAAATCAATACCAACATCGGCCGCAAAGTCTGGTGTCTCTCCTCTTTTGTGAAGGTGACAAAAAACGAAGACAAGAGGTGTCTGCTGCCAAATGAAATCAGGATAATGAAATTCTCTCCTCTCCCTGCGCCTCCATAAAGACGTTTTCTTTTTAGCCTCCTGGGGGGAACTGAAAATAAAAAGGTGCTTACGTATGCAGATCTTCTAAGTGCACCTAAGCAGTTGTTGTCAACTCACTTCCCATGCCCTTTTCACTGGAAGGAGCACTTTGCTTTTGCGTGATGTGTAGTGATGGCAGAAGCTGGGACGTGCATGGGTGATTGGGTAAGTGATTAGGACTTTTGGGCTTTTGGTCAATGTTGCTGGCTTGTTTTTGTTGTTGTCCCTCTTATGTTTTGTCTTGTTGTGTTGTGTTTTGGTTTGTTTGGGAGTTTTTTGGTTGTTGTTGTTTGCTTGCTTTTTTTGTTTTGTTTGTGTTTGTTTCTTTCTTGTTTGTTTGGGGGGTTTTTTGTTGGGTGTCGGTTTTTGTTTTTGTTTTGCTTTGTTTGTTGGTGTTGTTTCTTCGTTTTGTTTTGCGTTTTGAGTTTGTTTGTTTGTTTGTTTGTTTGTTTGTTTGTTTGTTTGTTTGTTTGTTTGTTTGTTTTGGAGGGGGCGGGGGTCATCATGAAGATGATTATTTTCAAAGACAGGTGCAATGGGCAAAACCGTCTGTATAAATTTGGAGCCTGTTAGGACTCGAACCCACAACTTTGTGATCAGTCTAGAGTTCGAAGCTGAACCACTTGATCCAGCTGTCCGTGAACTGAAACTGGTGGATGCTCCTCACACCGCAGATTAAAACTGCCCAGTCTAGGACAACATCAAAGCAAACGTTGTAGTTCTCTCTCTCTCTCTCTCTCTCTCTCTCTACACAAAACGCGAAACGCACTAACGGACGATGCAATCGTAGACAACACCACACACGCTTTATTACAACATATTCCATATGTTTTATTGTTAAATGCAATATCGCACATGGAAATAAATCACTTTTTCGTCGCGTTTCATTTCATTTGTGATTAGGGATGCTGGCTTGGTCTAGTGGGCTGGACCATGGTTGGACCCCTGCCCTAGACGGGAATGAAAAATTGTGCTTTCTGCCGGACTCCTAAACGTTGTCCATTTCCTCTGGCAATGTGAACTGGGCCTGTTTGTGTAACGTCCACCACAGTCAAGAATACATTCAAATGTGGCCGACATGGTAATCTGACTGGACTGAATAGTGTTCAGTTAGAACGTTCAGTTAGGGTAGCTGTCCTTTTCCCCATTAGCGCCGTCTCCACTCACATCTCGTGACATGGGGCGACAAACCACACTAACCAACCAACCAGCCGACCAGTTTCATTTCATTTCGTGCTGCACGTACAGATGCACATCGCGTCTTACTCTCGTCGCTGCACGTGCATGACACAGGGGCCTGGCGGCTCTTCTGCCAGCTGAACCTCCCATTAACGTGCACGCGCACGACCTCAAACGTTGCAGACTTGGTGTGCACATCAATGAAAACATCCCTTGTGGCGGTCGGTCCCCCAGATCCAGACTCTCTGATCGGAGAACACGGTCAGCACAGATCCCATGGGAGCCCGTCACACTCTGGACGCAAATCCGCGGACACTACACTGTACATAGCTGTGGGGCACACAGCTGGCCACTTGGAGACTGGGCTGGGGGGCCTGAGACCGCCCCTGGGGTGGGGACGAACTGGAGGAGGGGTGGAATAGGGGTCAGGATGCCAGGACAGCCTCAGGGTGAGGAACAGAAGGGAGGGGTAAAGAGGGAGAGGGATCTGTAACCCAGTTTATTCTCCAGTTTAGCGTGTGCTCTGCCAGTGAGGACGACATGGACGTGTGGAACCAAGCACAACAAAGGCTGCTGCCAAAGACAAAACAGAGAGAAGCAGCAAGATCTTAGAGGAGAGAGCGGAGAGAGCCACCATGGTGAAGGACGGGGGGGGGGGTTAACGTCCTTTTTCACCACGTATGAGTGATACCAAAGACGGGACAACGAGAAAAAGGCCGCCAGCACAAAGACGGTATTGATCCTAGCCGGGATTTGAACTCAAGACCTGAGTATTGAAAGTCCAACGCTCTACCATTCGGCTATCCCGGCTACCCCCCACTGCGGTGAAGATAATTATGCCTGAGAAATGTTGGTCTAATGAACAGGGAAAGGAGTAAGTCTGCAAGAAAAAATAGTCACGCTGCGCCTTTTTGCTGGAGAGTCACTAGTGTGAGGTATCTCCAGTGTCCAGTACATCGTGTTACGTTTTCTGTCACAGGCGTTAAAATAGTAGTGAAGTTTGGTTCACTTTCAAAGTACACTATAAAACCAGTAACACTGAAGTAACAAAAACGCCGTGGTTTTTTTTTTTTTGTTGTTGTTTTTTTTAATCTAACACTGCTGCATCAACTCTGAATAATCAAATGTCATTTGTCATATAGGGCATTTTCTAGATCACAGATCACCATGTTCAGCAGATAAGCCATAGAACAAGCCGGAGGCAAAACGGACTATTTTTCAGTGTTGTCAAAAACAGTGAAGCCTTGCGTAGTCTTCTAAAGCTACGTTTTCACTAAGCCGGTCTGTTATGCAGTTCTGGGCCCGTATGTAAAACTCGACTTTAATATAACCTACGGCTACGGGTCTAACCCAGACTAGGACAAAAGAAACCCTAAAACAAAATTAAATATAAAAAGGAAGCCAGGAAAGGAAGACAAAATTCCTTCTATAACGGCATAGACACCTTGCTGGAATGGACCCGCTTCCTGATTTAAAATAAAACAAAAAAAACCCCAGAAAATTTAACCCTAAACCTAGTTTAGTTCGAGGTTAGGCTCTAACCCGGGGCTAAACTCCCTAACCTCGAGTTTTACACACGGGTCCTGGGCACGAAAGCAAGAAACAAAAACCTAAAACATCCCCTGAAGAATCTTAAAGGGCTGCCGTTGTTGCACAACTGTCTCATCTGGTCCCCTCGCTCCCAAATTCTGTGTCCAATACTTCAGCCCAGCTAGAGCACCGGCGTCAAGAGACCTCGGCCAAAGCGATATTCGAATCCAATAATTTGTGCCAGCCTTAGGAGCCAGTGGTTGTCCGCTGTTGTGCAGTTTCAGCAGATTGCTGCCTCAAAGAGCTGCTTGGGCGAGACGTCGCGCGATCGGTGACAAAAGGTTCAAGAATACATTTTCTGCCTTTTCCGCATACTGTTGACACCGGCATAGAGTTGCCTCAGCAGGGCAATTTGAGGACAGCTCAGCTGGCCAAGGGTTCAACTAAAGGCCTCTAAATCCACCCCCACCCCCACCCCTCCACACAACACACACACACACACACACACACACACACACACACACGCACGCACGCACGCACGCGCACACACACACACACACACACACACATACACACATACACACACACACACACATACACACACACACACACACACACACACCTCTATTTCAGGGTTTTTCTTTCTTTCTTTCTTTCTTTCGTTTGTACTTTTTTTTTGCGCACTCCCTCAAAACGCCACTAACAGAATGTTCACTGTGGGCATATTAGGAAGAAAAAGGAGAATAAAAGAAGAAATCCGGTACTTTATAGAATATGAGAGTCCTCGGTTAAACTTTCCACCAGAAGGTTGTAGGTTTCAAATCCCGACAAGGTCACGGTCAGGCATGGTACGAGTTAGGCCGCTGTCACACGGGTGTGTGTTTTTTAGTCCGAACAAACAACGAACATGGTGGGTTTTTTCCCCCGTGTTTCTCGTGTGACATGGGGCTACAACATGCCTTTGCCCTAACATTTCCGGGGCATGTTTTGAGCTGTTTGCCATGTTTTGTTCGAACAAAAACGTCTCCCGTGTGCCATGAACCTTAAGGACGCCGGAAGTGTGCTGCTTTCTCTGCAGCTGCTTTCAAAACAAGTTTTTCGTTCCACGATTACGTACATCAGGAGCGGAAAAAAAAAGAGGTGTGTGTTGGAGGGGGGGGGGGAGCTTTGAGTCTTTGGAGCACCGCAAGGGTGATTTCAAAAACTGGGGCACTGGGAAAAAAGTACCGGTAAAATACAAATTTTGTCCCTGTCAGGATTTTCCAACCAGGAATCTTCTGATCGAGATCAGTCCAACGTACAACCGGTTGAGTCGCCCGAAAAAAAGGAGGAAGGAAAGCGTTTTCGTCGAGTAGGGGCCAGCGAGAACGTTGTGGGCTAAAGGAAGAGGGTGTAAGTGCATGAGTGAGTTTTTAGGCCGTAACGCCGCGCAAGCCACAAAGACTACTGAAGTCGCGGCTAAGTGTGTCTGCACTAAGTGAAAGAAAATTAATGTAAGGTTGGACAACTGATGCAAACTGGTCTACGGGCCAGTATAAATGAAGGAAGAGGGTGTAGGTTATTTAGTTAGCTAGTTATTTGAGGCTTAACGCCGCACAAGCAACTGGGAGCCGGGGTGGTCGAATGGTAGAGCGTTGGACTTTTAATGCTCGGGTCGTGAGTTCGATCCCGGCTGGGGCCAAATATTTGTGCTGGCTTTTTTTTTTATCACCCTATGTGGTGGAAAAGGATGTTAAACCCCCAAACACCCACCCACCCACCCGCACAAGCAACAAAGACTGTTTGGCTGACCAATGTCTATTCCTCTCTAAAAAAGAAAGGCACATTTTCAGTGGTATACCTGATGGTGGGATATCAGTCAGATTGTCGGACCGAACGAGAGTGGGGAGGGAAGAGTGTGTGGGGGGAAGGATGGGGTCGGGGGGTGCTCTGGGACAGGTCTAGAACCAGCGGTGTCGAGGAATGAGTTTGATTGATCCGTAGGTACGTTCGGTGCACGTGTAAACGCGGAAGGGGGCAGAAAGAATGAAGACGTTGTTGTGAGTCCAAACATCACCGCAAAAAGAGAAGATGGTCGGTAATTAGGCCCGTGTGGTATTGCAGGTCCCATAACGTGGTCCCCACACGGGCGGTGCGTACCCATCTCCGTATCTCTTTCGCGTGGTGCTTGCCAGATGTAGAACGTACATCAGTGGCTCTATCCTGCTTATATTCAATTGAAAATAAACGTGTAGTAGAGTTGTCTCTCTCAACGTGAGTCAGTTCGAGGTCTTGATTTCGATGGGGTGGGTGGGTGTTTGGGAGTTTAACGTCCTTTTCCACCAGGTAAGGGTGATATCAAAGACGGGGCAACGAGAAAAAAGGCCAGCACAAATATTTGGCCCCAGCCGGCGGGATTCGAACTCACGGCCCGAGCATTGAGAGTCCAACGCTCTACCATTCGGCCACCCCGGCTCCCCCTTGATTTCGATGTAAAGAAAAAAAAGTACGCTATATAGTTACAACGGTGTTTTTCTTTCGGTTTAATTTACTTTTTTTTTGTTTGGCGCACTCCCTTAAAACGTCACTAATAGTCAGAATGTTGACTGTGGGCGTATTAGGAAGAAGAAGACGAGAAGAAGAAGAAACCCGCTACTGTACATAGAGGATGAGAGTCCTCGGTTAAACTTTCGACCAGCAGGTTGTAGATTTTAAGCGCAAACGGTGTGCATGCACCAGTCTTTTGTTAACTGCTATCTCGATGATCCACACTGAAGCTGGACTTTCCAATGTTCCAGCCGTGATCCACCTGTACAGCCCTCTTCAGTTTGCGGGCAGTTTCAGGTGTTGTCGCAAACTCTGGAAGCTCGAATTGTTTAGCGTCGGACAGTTCATCTTACGTTCAGTGCTTTGCATCCTTGCTCCCTCTTACCATCTGTCTCATTTGGAC
>JACVVK020000453.1:367500-392500 GCA_018292915.2 Batillaria attramentaria
AGTGTCTTTGAGTGAACAGGCTGGATATTGTGAACGAAAGTAATCGACCCTTGATATTCTGTAGGACCGTGATGAGGATTGGGTGTGACCGCTAGATGGCGCCTGCGACGGCGAGGGAGCAGCTGAGGAGCCAGTGTGGCTGATGACCAGAGACGGAAATTGATGCAGCAGCTCCCGCCTGTCAATCACACCGGCCACGCGGTCTGCACGCGGGTCACAGGAGGCCATGGTTGGAGAGAAGTAACTAGGAAGGTGGCGTCAGATATGGTAATGATTATCAGTCCGGATATTAGCATTTCTACTGATCATGTAGGTACGCAGACAAGACTTGGGTGGGTGGGTGTTTGGGGGTTTTACGTCCTTTTCCACCACATACGGGTGATATCAAAGACGGGGCAACGATGAAAGAGCCAGCACAAATATTTGGCCCCAGCCGGGATACGAACTCACGACCCGCGCATCAGAAGACAAGACTTGGAGTTGATGGGGGATACTAAAAATTCCTGCGCCGGTTAATGATATTTTGACAATTTTCTGGCTTTGTCCATAATCTAGTATGACATTATAAATGTAGTTTGTTGTTGTTGTTGTTTTTAACATCGTTTCATAGGTAGGACGCTTTTCACAAAAACGTGAAGAAATTTGTGATCTGGGTCGCCATCTTTCGAGCACAGATGGGTCACAGCTTAAGATTCTAATGATTACCTGCCCTACGTGACGAACCACTGTGACTACCGTTTGTTCATGATCATGACACTAGCAGCGTGCAGTTACTGGAGGCACCGGGACAGGTCCTCGAGACTTGGGCACTCTCTGGCTTCCCTGATGGAGGTTCTGGGCGACTTGAACGGAGCCGATGAAGTGCCTAACTAGAGGAACACGGCAGCGGAATGCCAAGCTCTACCAACCCGACTCGGTAAACACCGACAGACGTTCGGGACCGTGCAAATCCCCCAGGAGCTAGTTGTGTGTGCCCGGAAAAATGAGATATTACTTCAATTTCGACAACAGGACTCAACGCGAGGTGAGTTACGGGCCTTCCCCGACCTCTCCCGTGGAGAAGGCACACAAAGTAGACACTTCGGCACCGCACGACGCGTAAAATAGCGACCTCATGGTGAAAGTTGGAGGAAGGAAAACTCAGGCCGTCCCGCAGGGTGTACATACCTTTTACCTGCGGTGGCGTGCAAGTTATGTTGCCATCTGTTTTGCGAAAGACGCACACGGTTGAGAGGGGTAGGGGGGTGGCGGAATAGGAGGAGCAGGGGGTGGGGGGGGGGTGGATGGCGGGTAGCTGACGATACGCAGATTTCACCTGTGTCTCTGGAATGCCGCACCTGAGGCCTCCAGACTTGCTTGTCTTGTTTTACGTTTCGTCACGTTACCTGTCTCCTGCACGTTCACCTCTCGCCGGCACGGGATTGTGAACCAACCCAGGTGGAAAAATTGTTCCCGATGTGCTGCAGCAGTATCTTACGCGTGAGAATACTGCTTCTGAAACGCATCACAGTTTCCGGGGAGAGTGTATCAGACCAAGGGTGAGTGAGTGAGTGAGTTTTTAGGGCTTAAAGCCGCGCAAGCCACAAAGACTAATTCGCGGCTGAGTGTGCCTGCACTACATGAAAAAAACAAAAAATGTAACGTTGGACAAAGGATGCAAACTTGTCTACGGGGCAGTATAAACCTAGGACATGCAAGAGACGCTGCACCTTCATGCTAATTTTTCGAACTCCCGGTTACAAAAAAGCGTAGAAAACAAATAACAATTACAACTAGGTAAAACAAAGATAAATACTAAGCGCATATACAGCAAATATTGCAACTTATCATGTCCGCAACCAGCCAGCGTCGTCTGCTCAATGCGCGGTACACGTCTACAACATGTTATACGCTGACCGGAGTCACTACAATGGTCTCAGACGCTGTACTGTGGCCCAAATGACTGATTCTGATGTACAGGGTGGGTGGGTGTTTGGGGGTTTAACGTCCTTTTCCACCACATAGGGTGATATCAAAGACGGGGCAACGATGAAAAAGCCAGCACAATATTTGGCCCCAGCCGGGATCGAACTCACGCCCCCGAGCATTAGAAGTCCAACGCTCTACCATTCGACCACCCCGGCTCCCCCTGATGTACAGATTCTGTGCATTTGGTTTAAACATTTTTAACACCGTCAAGCAGTTAACAATAATACATTGAAAAGAGCACAACAAGTAAAAACTTATATACGTGTTCATCATTCTGAACCAGTTTACAGAGAGCATGGCGGAGAAACTGGCATGGAAACACCGGACTGAAATGTAAAGACGTGGTTAGTTAGTTAGTTATTTAGAGCTTAACGCCGCGCAAGCAACAAAGACCATTTCGCGGCTTTACAGAGTCCCTTACTGCCAAGTCCTTTAGAATATAAAATATGTCCAGCTTAAAACATGATGTAAATATACATTAAACATGTGTGTGGCTTAAACGAGGTCCTGTACAAGATAAACTTCTTCCAGACTAAAAACAATATCACAGATTATGTTATGCTGAAAGACTATATTTTATAAAAGTAAACACTTGGAAAAAATAAAAAGAAGAAGAAGAAAAGAGCAGGAAGAAGAAAGGAAAGAAGAAAGAGCATATCAAACTTTACTGTGAGTGGTGGTGGCGGCGACAGCCCGTCCGCGTGGACACAGGTTTAGAAATGTAAATGGCGAAGCGACCCGATAAGTCCAAAAAAAAATTGTACTGTTTGAAAAAGGTTTGTATTTTGATAGGTACATTGGGTGGGGCTTCCTCTCATTCTGTGCATTTCGTGAAAAGTTTTCCACACACTGTTGTGTGCCTGTCGTACAAATCGGAGACTGCGACCCTCGTTTTCCGACCATAAGAATGTTCCCCTGTCTACATCGAAAAACTGAGAGTACATCACTCATCGTACAGTTTGGCTCATATCTTAGGGTGGGTGGGTGTTTGGGGAGTTTAACGTCCTTTTCCACCACGTAAGGGTGATATCAAAGACGGGGCAACGAGAAAAAGGCCAGCACAAATACTTGGCCCCAGCCGGGATACGAACTCACGACCCGAGCATTGAGAGTCCAACACTCTACCATTCGGCTATCCCGGCTCCCCTTGGCTCATATCTTAGCAAGACTGTCCAGAGAAGGTTTCAAAATGTACCTGTCCTTTTTTGTTATTGCAAGCAGTTTAGATCGATCTGGCAAAATTCGGCTTCCATACTTAAAACGTTTCATGCAAAACAGGGTCCCGAATTCGGTTGATGTTTCAGTCAAATAAAAGGGGAGAGACTGAATGACTGACGGTTGGTCAGGAAACAAACCACTACTGCTACTACTACTACTACATGTACTACTACTGGATTTTCGATCCGGGAGTGCTGCCAAGAAACTTTTTTTCCCCCCTGCGTTGGCAAATTTCCGGGGAAAGGGGCGTGGATGTCCGTTTTTGCGCTACCGTTATCGCAATACGTCATCACTATCTGTGCACAGACCTCATTAGCTTTCGCAAACATCGCACGTCACGCCACACGCCGTTCTTTATGTGGAGGAGGTCACAAACACTGGCTAAGGTTGGCTTCATGATCCGGATAGCAGAACAAGAGAGAGAGAGAGAGAGTCCTGGTTAATGAACATCTCAACGAGCCATCGTTACTTTTAAACATACAAACAAAGAAAAAAAAATACTTCGAAACAATCTTAAACAGTAAACAAAAAGTCACTGTGTCTTCAACAGACACAGACAGACAGAGACAGAGAGAGATGGTCCTCGTTAATGGACATCTCATCCAGGCATCGTTACGTTCAGGACGGAATCAAACATACAAGCAATGAAAATAAAACAACAAAAAGCAACAACAAAAAACCCACAAAAACAACAACAACAACAACAAAAACACTTCGAAACAGCCTTAGACAGTTGACACTCAGTCACTGTGTCTTCCAGAAATCAAACATACAAACAAACAGGCACAAGTTCTGAGACTGAACGGATCGGAGTCTCAGACAAACCCAAAGTCACTGTGTCTTCCACAAATCATACAAACTTAAAATAAAAAGAAATTATGAAACTGAACAGAAAACAAAGAAAGTTCTGAGAGGAACAGTTGAGACTTCACTGCGGATGACTGAACTGATTCTAAACTCGAAAATTACGACATTACAATGACCATCATGTGAGCGAGAGGAGCGCGCCCCCAATTCGTCGAACACGTGATTTAACATGGTGCTGGGGCTAGGCGTCACATGGGTCACGTGATTTATCACGTGATTTACCCCCACTTCCTCGTTGCGTCATGCCCTGACGCCAGGCATAAAGCTCGACCTCTCGACAGCAATCCGAAGGGGGCTACAGTTGAACGTGCATGCCCAGTTGCACACCTCTCCCAGAATGAAGATAACACTCAAATTCGTAGGAAAACAACCCCTTTTTGCGACCAGTAAAAGATTACTTGCTCGTTCCGTCTTTCTTCCATGACGTGTTGGGGTTTCCAGCGTTGTCGTCTACCGCTGAAGCTCACGTGTCCATACCGAATGAATTATTGTAATTTTTCATAATCACGCAGCCGTTTACCTAAACGACGTCCCGCTTAGCTCTGCCCCCCTCGACGAGAAACGTGCCAATATAAAACCCTTCCCCTCCCCCCTCCTTTTCCCCCTCGACAAAAGTAAATGAGAAGATTAGCTAAAACGGGGTTTGACGAAAATTGTGGGTGCCATTGTGAATATTACAGGTCCGACTGTATGTTAAAAGTGAGAGTCTCAATACGTTTGTGAAGTATACAACAAGGCTGTGGAAAACTTTTTATCCAGTGCGTTTAATCCGTGCATCAGAATCAGTCCCTTGGGACACACGATAGCATCTGAAACCATTGTGGTGACTTTGGCTGGCGTACACATTATTCTACGTACATAGAAGCGTACCGCGTACTTAAAGATCTATGCTCCCAACAAAAAGCTTTCCGAAGTGTGAAAATTTTTTACAGAGTCGACCGTGCAAGCACAGTCAACTCTGTCACAGTTGCAGAGTTTTCGGCGTCCCTGAAACCCCAGTGAAAGCCAAGGGCAGCCTGATTTCACAGCTCAGTTTGCGTTTTCACACTGAGCGAGAAAGATCGTGCAGCACTCAACATCCACTAGACACTGTAGCGATGTGTCTCGCTCATTGACCAAAAGCCAAATAATGTCACGGCAAACTCGTGCTCTGCCGGTTTTATAATGGGTCCCCGAAGCGCTGAAAACTCTGCAACTGTGACAGAGTTGCCTGGATTATGCACAGTCGAAGGAGTCGCAGTTTTAAAAAACGCAATGTTTGCGGCTTTTTGCTGAGATTGCAGACCTTTAACGGACAGCTATTTGGTTTCGGACTGAAGACCAAGTAGACAGCGCTGACTTGTGGCTATTTTAAGCGACTCTGTCGATCGGCGTGTGGTACGGGTATGGAAGTCATGGCACCAAGGAACTGTTTCCTTTGTCTGTATAACTGGATCTGTTTGGATGACAGGTCCATCACAGACGAGGGTACAACACACCAGAGGCTCCTCAGTCTGACTGGACTGAATCGTGTTCGGCTGGACTGTTCGCCTGTTCCATTAGGATAGTTGTCCCTTGCCCCACCACCCCCACCTCCTCCCATAACCTACCCGTTAGGGACGTCTCCAGCCAGTATTGTGACAGGGGCGTGAAAGCCTAGTTCACCTACCCTTCCTACGCCAGCGCGTGGCATTTAGAGCTCCAATCTTCACTAACACTGTTACAAACATATAGACGCACTCACAAACTCAACTGTTCCAACAAACACGTTGTTGTTGTTGTTGTTGTTGTTGTTGTTGTTGTTTTCTACATTATTATCCATTTCGGGAAATTCGGGCTCCTTCCCCCGTGGCCAGTATCTTTTCTATTTTTCAAATTTGCTGATGGGGAGGAAAGCCGGATAACCCGGAGAGAAACCCCCGATGAACAGCCCGGTAGCCAGGAGAAACACGGTATCATATATCACAAGCTGGACCTGGGCTCGAATCCACGCTCCCATCGCCGCGACAGCGATGACGGCCGTTCAGTAGCGCAGCGGCTAAGTCCGACATGCTACCTGTTATACCACCGCTCACCCCAGTTTGCCTTCTGTGAAAGCCTAGTGAGCACTGACATAGCGCGTTTCCCAACAAAAAAAAAAAAAAAAATCGTTACATCGACCCACCAAGTGTCTTTGTGTATGCTGCTTTCATTACTGCTGATCTGGCCGCATCATACAAGCACCCGTTCCACCTCGATGGCCAAATTATGTTTACCGGTCTGTCCTCAACCCAACCGGAGCTGGGGATCGAAGTGTCTTTGATGATTCCAGGTTCTGGCCACAGCCTCGGGGCGTCTATTGACAAGCTCGTGTTGGTTTCTCAGACTTCAAAGAGCCGAGCCGCCAACGAGAGCTGTTACAAAAGGGTCGAACGCGAGTGCGACAAAACTGTCCATTTTGCAAGTTGGGGTGGGAGGGAGGAAGTGGGGGAGAGGGACAGTGTAGATCCAGGAGAAAGGGGGCGAGGGGAGTGGAGGCGGGGGGTGGGGGAGCAAAGGGGGGGGGGGCGATGGGGGTGGAGGAGCAGAGGCGGGTTTGGTAGGTGTTGGGTGTGGGAGGGGTGGGGTGTGTAGATCTGTAGAATCACTATTTCCACCGTGCATCGATTCCGGCCGAAACGGAGCTGAGGAAATCTGTGCAGAAACACTTCACGTGCAGTGCGACCGATATGATTACATTAGTCTTTGTTTTCATTTCATTTTCGTTCTCCTACAGCTATTGGTGGAGAGCCGTGGGGCAGCCCTTGAGGTTCCTCCAGGGGAAAGGTCGTTGATCTTTTGGTAAACAGATACCCAAGTAAACAATGCAATTCCACTGCCCTTGACAATGCGGTAAACCAGCCAATCAGGTGGGGTCCGATGAGCGCGTGACTTTCGACTACCGTTTCCTTGCTGCCAAGCCGTGAAATCGTTTCGGATATAGCTCAGCCGAAGATTACGTGCAAACGGTACCTAACTGATTTGAAATAATTTTATGACTATCACTAAATATCAACATGCGCCTACGCAAACCGATTTTTTTTGTCGATTTATGGACACAGACCTCGGAAATCTAACAAAAAAACAAAAATATCGCCAAACGGGAAGTCGTCTGCTACCGAGATCATTAAATTTTCTGCAGCGGCAGTTAGCTGTCAGCATAGCGATACTGGTAGAACTCTGGAGCAAGCAAATGATACGAGAACGCATAGAAATGGCGCAAACGTTTCGCATATGAACACGACAAACTGCCCAGACAACGAAACTAATATTTCACGTACAATCCTTTACCAATGAAGCCAAGGGAAAATTTCAAGCGGGAAGTGGCCATTCCCCGATTTCACATGGAGCGACGTTTGCACCACTGACTGAAACCGTTTTGTAGCTGTGCACCAAAGCTGAAGCTTGTTTTTACAACTCAGCTTTACGCAAAAACTCGGCTTTAAGAACTAAGGTTAATCATTAAGGTAGGTTTAATAAACTGAGATGACAGCTTCAGAGCAGTTTCGTACGTGCCAAACGCACAAACAATGCGGCGGTACATGTACTGTTCAACACTGAACGAGTTTCCGCCTAAGGTCTGCTTCGTGCAAAAGGCGCCTCATAGATTTACTTCTGTAAACAAAGCTTGCAGGGAGAAGCCATTAACTGTTTCCGAAATATTGGTTTTGAACTGCAGTTTTCAGAGATGAAATGAAAACTAAACTATTGTAGACTGGTTTTCGGGGGTAGTTTGAGGGAGGCGACAGAGAAGAATGTTGAAGCCCAAGGCCGAAGCCTTGGGCTACAACTTTCTTCTCTGTCACCTCCCACAAACTACGCCTACGGCCCTGCCCCCGAAACCCAGCCTATAATAGTATACTGCACGCTTCACAAGTCATTATTGATCACAGCAATGACTATACTTTGTCAGATAATAAGTACATCACTTCTGTTCAAATCAGTTCAAAGAAGGGATTGAACTGAAGTGAATCATCTGTACACATATGTGCCCCCCTCGCCCCCCCCCCCCCTTCTCCTCCCGTCATTTCCATGTAATCAGATCGGCTTGAAACTGAACAGACTGATAAGAGAAAATTGAGAAACGTGCACTGCCCCCCCCCCCCCCCCCACCCCCACCTCTCTCTCTCTCTCTCCTCTCTCTCTCTCTCTACCCGCGAGATTAACTCCATACAAAAGTTTCTGTTAGTCACTGTGGCTGCAACATTTTTTTTTTTTAATCAAATTTTCCTGCTCGGGCTCGGGAAGGGGGGTGGGGGGGGGGCGGTACGGAGTTGGGGGGATTAAGCCTACATCAGTGGTTTCAGGGGACTGGGCTGGAAGAAGGGCTTTTACACGCGCGTGCACAAACCAAACGGTGCTCATAGTTGGTGGGTGATTTATCAAAGTTACTCTTCCGATGCGGCGAGCAAAGTTCTCGCCAAATGAGGCGTGTCGCACTGAAGCCATCTGCCGTTGCGGCTGCAGGGAGATAATACGAGTTTTGGTGTTGAGTCCTCCGTGCTTTACCTCCCTTGCAGTGCGCGCGGCTCAAACTCGACTTGGTGGCTGGAGCGCGTTACGTACTGACACGGGTGGGTGGGTGGGTGGGTGTTTGGCAGTTTAACGTCCTTTTCCACCACATACGGGTGATATCAAAGACGGGGCAACGATGAAAAAGCCAGCACAAATATTTGTCCCCAGCCAGGATTCGAACTCACGACCCGAGCATCGGAAGTCCAACGCTCTACCATTTGGCCACCCTGGCTCCCCTACGTGCTGACACAGATTCGATGAACAAAGATGAGAACACACACACACACACACACACACACACACACACACACACACACACACACACACACACACACACACACACACACACTCGCGGCAAACACACACATACTTTGTTTTCACCGCTAGGGGACTTCCGCTAATCGCCACGCGAAAGAGAAAGAGAGCTCCACGGTTTGACGCTTTAATTAACTGCGACATGTGACCGCTTCCTGCACGTTTAATTTTGAACATTTACTCGCTTATCTTTAGGGGCGTAATTTGAATTCAGTGACCATGAAACTTCTCGGCTGGGCTTTTGTGTGTGTGTGTGAAATGGGGGGGGGGGGGGGAAGGAGGGAGTGGGGGCGACGTTTGCTTGGTTGGTGGTCGTTGTTGTTTAGTTTTTTTTGTTTGGTTTTTTTGTTTGTTTGTTTTTGTTTGTTGGTTGTTGTTGTTGTTGTTTGGGGGGGAGGGAGGGGGAGGGGGGGCTAGCTTTGCAATTGGCCGGCCGCTGACGAGAAACTAGAGATCTTACTAAAGGTCAAATCACTTCAAATCTCAACTTTTACAGTGATGTTGCCAGGATTTTTTTCTTCTTAGCCGAAACAGCCATGAAAGTTTCGGCTTTTTACAGAAAGTTTCGGCCATCTCTGCCGAAGCAGTTTCACAAGTTTTTCGACTAGATTCCCTACTGTTACGTGCTCCCTCCACCTCCATGAATTAAAGAAGTTTTGTAAAGTTGCGTTTTCTTGGAAATTAGTCCAGCCAGCACAGGAATCTCGCAGAAACGGACATAATCGAGCCGATTCACTCTTCGAAAACTTCGGCTCGGCCAGCCGACATGACAGACAGATTATCGGCTTTTTCCAAAAAAAAAATTTAAAAAATCGGCTTTTAGCCGAGATCCGACCCCAAACGACATCCCTGTTTTAAAGTCACAGTCAAATGCGAGCTTACCTACGCATTTTCCATCCCACCCGTCCTGACAACATGCTGACTGGTGACACACGCATACAACATAATTAGGACATTTTTTTATCATTTGCATATTAATTTTGTTCTCCGATGCGCGCTTATTCAAATTCAAATTCAAATTATTTTATTAATCCCACAAGTGAAATTATAGGAAACCACAGAAATAATAAGACATAATGATAACAAATAAAACTTACAGCTGTACACTAATTACACATGTACATAATTTATGATCACGTTTATATTATTATATCATAATATTATAATGCCAGCACAAATATTTGGCCCCAGCCGGGGTAGGAACGCGCGACCCGAGCATTAGAAGTCCAACGCTCTACCGTTCGGCCACCCCGGCTCCCCTGGGTGACGAGGAAAGTGGACAGTTGCAAACAACTTTGAGGTCCCAGTGATATTTCACAGTGTGCACAGAAGCGGCGAAAACTGTCGCATTCACCAGCACATAACATTTTCCGCTTGTTTAGAGATTATTCCCTGCATAAGTTGTCCCCCGTGCATACACAGACCCGCAGCAAGCATGCATTTTTTTTCGTGGGAGCTTTGTGCTCTGCCACGAAAAGTGCGTGCTTGTTGCGGCAAGGGAGACAACTCATGCAGGCAATACTCTCTCTAAAAAGGCTGAAAATGTACTGTGCTGGTGAATGCGACAGTTTTCATCGCTTCTGTGCACACTGTGAAATAACAGTGGGACCTCAAAGTTGTTCGCAACTGTCCACTTTCCTTGTCACCGAATATTTTTTCCCCCTTCTTCGGTATCACTTAGCTAGGCTCGGCCGGATTTGCCGGGACGTCGTCGTGGGGGCCCAGAGAAACGACGGACCCGGAACAGGGCTGATATCCATCCTGACAAAAACCAGACTGGTAACATACGTGTAATAATGACTCGTGTTTCATTGTCCACGTACGCAGCTGCCCTTCAATGCCCACCACTTCAGTCTATACCCGTCCTGACAAAAAAGACTGGGAACACACTTCCATGACTTGTGTTTTATTATCTACGCAATCTTTTAGTCTGTCCATTCTGACAACAGGCAGACTGGTAACACGTGTGTAATTATGACTTGTGTTTTATTATCTATAATCTACGCAATGGTTCGGTCTAACTGCTCTGGCAATAGCCAGGCTGGTAACATACGCACCTAATAATATCTGACTCGTGTGGTTTATCATTTACGCAACTGTTCTCACTTCACTGTGCACCCCCTGCAGCCTACCCTGTCCTTATTCCTTTGGCCTGATCTTCATCTCGGTCGCTTTCAGGGTCTTCCATTTCTTCCAGGGGTACCACACTAGCCTATTCACGTCGCTGACTTCTTTATGCGTGTAGCGCGCGTTCAGGGTCACCTGGGCACAGATGTAGAACCACCATCCAGCTCGCCTTTGGGCTGCGCAGTTGCATGAGCAGGCATCCCTGTCGTGGTCTGGCGTGGAGAAGGGCTGGTTGTTCGCGATATGCCACTTCAGCGTCTGGCCACGGACCGGCTTCATAAGACCGTTCCCTGAAGACGAAATGCGCAAATGTTGCGATCACTGGCGTATGCCTGTTGCTGTTGCCACATCATCTTGCTGGTCACACGTACGCGTGTGCGTGTGCGTGTGCGTGTGTGTGTGAGAGAGAGAGAGAGAGAGAGAGAGAGAGAGAGAGAGAGAGAGAGAGAGAGTGAGTGAGTGAGTGAGTGAGTGAGTGAGTGTGTGTGTGTGTGTGTGTGTGTGTGTGTGTGTGTGTGTGTGTGGTTTACTTCACATCAATGATAGATAAGGAAACAATTAGTGACGACAAAGCACACACAATTTTTTTATTTTTTTTGGTGGAGGGAGGTCGTCCTTTTCCGGCGTTTGATAAATGGAAATGTCCGTCAGCCTGCAGACTGAACTCACCAGCAGTTCCACTGTAACCGGACACAACCAGCTTGTACTGTTGTCTAGGGCCGTGGATAGAGACGGAGTCGTACTTCGCGTACGCTGTCTTCCCGTGGAAGTCGGTGAGGTCGATCCGCAGGCTGAACGTTTTGCTTGACGTCAGCCAGTGCATCTTCTTCAGGCCTTTGTGGAGTGAGATGTCACTCAGTGAAGTAAGTTAGTTAGTTAGGGTTTAACACCGCACAAGCAACAAAGATTATTTCGCGGCTACACAGAGGACATGCAGGAGACGCTGCACCTTCATGCTAATTTACTGCACGCGTAAGGGCAACGATGAAAAAGCCAGCACAAATATTTGGCCCCAGCCGGGATACGAACTCAAGACCCGAGAACTGGAAGTCCAACGCTCTACCATTCGGCCACCCCGGCTCCCCGTAGGGCAAGGTGCGTTCCAGGGGGTCACAACTGACAAGAGGCAAGCTGCCAGTGAAGCTGGGACTTGTTGCGCACAGGTCGGGCACAAGTAACATGAGTACATTTGAGTGAAATTGTTTTCTGGCCTAAACAGGAAGTAGACATTTGCTAATATACTGCACGCGTAAGGACACAAAATGAGCGTAGGGTCATGTGCAGTGTTTATTTGAAGAACCCTGTTAGGCGAGTGTGCTACGTTGTAGTGAGTTGTGTTTTGTGTTGTCAGAATTTTCGTGATTTTTTTTTTTTAATATTATATTGTAGGGCAAAGTGCATGCCAGGGGACCGCAACGAGAGGCAAGCTGCCAGTGAAGCTGGGACTTGTTGCGCACAGGTCGGGCACAAGTAACATGAGTAGATTTGAGTGAAATTGTTTTCTGGCTTAAACAGGAAGTAGACTTGCATTACTGCAGTGAGGCCTGAGCGGAAAGGAGAAATTTTCTAAACTCCAGTGAGGTGCGTGCCCTTGACTGGTCTGTGCATGGTAATTTTTGTTTCTAGACTGAAGCATTTTTAGAGGCGACTATGATGCCTGAGGCAATAGGGAATACATAGGCATTTTGAGAATCAACGCAGTTTGTTTAGGACCAGGACTTTACAAAAGTTTTGCTTTTCAAACAGACAAGTACAGACAGACAAACAGACTCACCAAGCCAGAACTCCCCTGTCAGATTGCCGAAACCATCTTCATATTCTTCCCAGGTTCTGTCAAAATCTACCGACCCGTCTTGCCTGCGCTGTATCACCTTGGGCACGGGAAAATCATCATCATCATCATCACCGTCACCATTATTATTGTCGTCGTCGTAGGGTTGTTTGCTTGTTTGTATTTTTTTTGTTGTTGTTTGTTTGTTTATTGTTTTTGCTTTTTTGTAGTTGTTGGGTTTTTTTGTTTTGTTTTGTTTTTTGTTTTCGGGGGGGGGGGGGTGTTTGTTTGTTTGTTTTGGGGGTGTTGTTGTTTTGTGTGTCTGGGTGAAGTTGGGTTGTAGCGGTTTTAGCTCAAGGTTAAGGTCACGGGTATAGTTTGCTGGGGTTTACGCTACTCACTAGTCTTAAAAAAGTGGACTCACTACGCTTTTTAATCGATAGACTCGTAGCAAAGATCGCACCCCCGCCCACCCACCCGCCACCTCTCTCCCCATCCCCCACCCCTAACCCGCCCATAAAGATCATCTCTAATCAGTCTTATCAGCAGCGGGACGTTTAACTCCCAAAACGTTCTTATGTACACTACCCAGACAGACAAGCATACTTACCGTCCAGCCACCGCCGTCTGTGGTCTGGTCACAATAGACCGGGAATAGTTCTGTTCCAACGTTGAGAGTATAGACTCCGTTCCTTGGGAAATGGCCTTGCACCTCTTTGCAGTCGGAAAAGCCATTCCCTTTCTTTTCGACCTGATCCACTTTAGTTTCCAGGACTGATTGTTCATGCCTCAGCTTAGTTTCAAGAGCCTTGCGCTTCTTGGGTTCCTGGTTCAGCGGATTCAGCCTCGATTCAAGACCCTCGCGCATTTCCCGTTCTTTCTCCAGCTTAGTTTCAATGCCCTGACGCACGTTGCGTTCTGCCTGCAGCTTGTGGTTCATCAGCTTCAGCTGGATGTCCGCTGCATCCAGAATCACGCTATCACCGACCTTCAGATCCGAGCTGCGGTCCACACAGTCCAGAGCGGGGTCCGTGGAGTTGATCTCACAGCTGTATAAACCGGACACCACAGGGTTGGGAACATCAAAGTAGAAGGTTCCGTTCTGGTAGGTCGTGCTGGCCATGTTCACGCCAGCCGGGAGCTGTGAGACAGAGATAAGCAGGTCTGTTCAAAAACTGTCGACTGGGCCACTGCTCTCGCAACTCAGCGAGTGCTGTGTCTGTGAGGACGGTCGATCCCGAGTCTACGCGGGAGTAACAATTGTTGCTTAACTCTTAACGCTGTTCGTTTCCTCTGGCTGTGTACACTGGGCCTGTGACTTGTCCACCACAGCCAAGGATAACTCAAACGTGATTGACCTGTCAGTCTCCATCATAAGTGAGTTACGTGATGCGGCGGTTGAGGACCCGAAGGTCCCGCATTTCCACTTTTGGCTATGAGTGTGTGTTGGGGGGGGGGGGGGGGGGGGGTACCTCCCCTTGACCGACTCTGGTCCAGATTAGTGTGGCTTCTACCCTGTGACCTGTCCGGTTTTGGCGGCCCTACCAGCAGCTTACGCTCCCGCTGGCATAGCTGTCAGGGTTATTGAGGCAGCCAAGCCATCACACTACGACAAGGGAAGGACCTTGTGATGGGACCTGTCACCGTGTCTGTACAGTATTCAGCTGTACTACAGTCTTCACAAAAATTTAAGGACCAGTCAACATAATGGGTGACAGTTTCAATAAATCAGAAAAAATAAACGAATACGACTTTTCCCGTAAAATTCGGTAGCAAGGCTAAGGGGTAATTAGTGGCGACCACTGCCGGGTGTGGATGGCACGTGCGCGTCACACAGCATGCTTGGCGCGTTTGAAAATCTGCAATTTCGGCAAAACTAGACCGAGTTTTAGTGTTCAGTGAGCGATACCTGGGGTTTTCTGCACGGCAAAAATGAGATGCAGGTCAAAGAATGCATCCCTGGTTATGAACTGTGCTCCTTTGTTTGCCTACATAAGCCGCCGTTTCAGCGATGTTCAGCACTACACCAGCATGCCACCACGACAAAAGTTGAATGATATTTGCAAGTTGTCCTTAACTTTTTGTGAAGGCTGTATGACGTAGCCTGCCCATAAGGCGTAAGGACACAAATTGACCGTGGGGTCCTGTTTGGTGTTTCTTTGGTGTACCCTGTTTGGCGAGTGTGCTAGTCTGTAGTGATATTTGTTGTCATGAAAAAGCGTGATTTTCGTGATTTTTGTTTTACGTAGGAAAAGGTGCATGGCAGGCGGTCACAAAAAGAGGCAAGCTGCCAGTAAAGCTGGGACTTTTTTGCACAGTGGTGGGACCCAAGTGAGGCAAGCGGATTTATGTGAACTGCCTTTCCGGCCTACAGAGAAAGTAGACGTGCATTACTACGGTGAGGCCTGAGCGGAAGGAAGACATTTAATTTTTTTTTTTTTTAAACCACTCTCAGGTGCGTGCCTTTGAATGGTCTGTTCATGGTAGTACATGTAATTGTTTCTGGATTGAAGCATTTTTAGGGGTGACTATGATGCCTGAGGCTAATAGGGAATACATAGGCATTTTGAGGCCCTGTGTATTTGTGTCCTTAGCCCTACAGCAACGGCAGGTTTTAAAACTGGTACTCTTGGCAATGGCGGGATCCAAGTAAACAACCAACCAGTCTTTTTACTCCACATCTAGTGAGGCATCTACACAGAAAGACTGATAAAGAGCAAGTGTATGAAACTTGTTGTTGTTGTTGTTGTTGTCTTTGTTGTTGTTGTTGTGGTGGGGGTGGGGGTGGTGGTGGTGGTCTCCACTGCGACAGTGGTGGTCTCCACTGTGACAGTCTAATACTCACAATCCACACAACTGTCACGGGTGGATGACCAAGGTTCTGGAATGTTCCACACGACAAGCGCACATGGTAGTCCACCTCTGTCCCTGATCCGACAATCACGGGCTCAGGCAGCATGGCCACGTGCATCCTGCCGTCAGATGTCGCTGGACTCACTGTGAGAGAACACGTGTGTGAAGCTCAGTGGATTACGTATACTGTGTACCCTCTCTTTTTTCAGTCCTGTAGGGTATGTCACTGCTTTGTGTAGGCTAGTCATGATGTCCTTCTCCTGTAATCGAACTATGTGTAGGCCAGCCGTGTAGGCCTCCGTGAAGGCTAACCAAAACTATGACGGCGATAGAGAATCTACTTCATCTCGACTCCATGGCATTTCTTCAGTCCGTTGTTGGGTTTTTTGGTGGTTGTTGTTGGGGTTTTTTTCTGGTGACCCCATTTCTGGTGACCCCATTTATGTTGTCGTACAGTTTCCAATATCCAGGGGGAGCCGGGGTGGTCGAATAATAGAGCGTGTGACAGTGTGTGTGTGTGTGTGTGTGTGTGTGTGTGTGTGTGTGTGTGTGTGTGTGTGTGTGTTAGATTTCGTCTTCGAAACTACAATATAATTATGAACTCAGCAAGCTCCGACAAAGATACACTAAAGAATATAAATTCAGGAAACATTTAACGAGGATACACAGAACACATCTTCAGCGTCTACCGGAGAAAGAGGACCATCGTCCTACAAACGTACCCAGAACCAGGACAGATACGGTGTGCGTGTACTTCTTCGTTTTGTTCTTGGCGTTCGTGATGGAGGCGATGACGGTGTAAGTGCCGGAGTCCTTCACCTCGGATATGGTGATGGTGAGAGCCGCGTCAGGTCCGTACTTAAAGCGCGGACTGGTGTCAAACCTTTTACCGCGGGCGTAACGATGATGCTGGTGATGGTGGCGATGCTGGTGGTGGTGGTGGACTGTTTTCCGACCAACCTGTGTGAGGAGAAACATTGTTTAGTGAGAGAAGTCGGAGTGCTGAGACAAGCACGGTCAAAGCTGGTGTGGGAATGTTGTTGATGTGTTGCCAGAGACCACCAAGACAGCTGAGAATGACCTTTGACCTAACTTTGGTAACAATGGGGCTTTTAACACCTTCAGTAATATTTACCATAATAACATCAACCTTGATGTCCTTGTTAGCGTTCCTGTGTGTCCTCAGGTCGTTTTCTTTGACGAGAGGATTGTGTGTGGCCGACTGCAAGTATTCCACGACGTGTGCAGGAGAACAGGCACTCTTGCCTACACGCTCTTCAGGCCCGCCGTGAACTAGATGTATGTGATGCTATGACTCGATACATCTAACAGTTTTAGAGTGCAGATTTCACCGCATTCAGCAAACACTTTTCTACAAACGTTGTTGTATGCCATACACGAGTCTACAGCCCTCAAATTATTGAGGGTAGGGTAGGGGTTTAACGTCTTTTTCCACCACATACGGGTCATAGCAAATACGCAGCAACGATGAAAAAGCCAGCACAAATGTTTGGCCCTAGCCGGGATTCGAATACACGACCCGAGCATTGAAATTTCAACGCTCTACCACTCGGCCATCCCCGGCTCCCCACCAAGGACTGTGTGTGAGACACGTCTGGCCGGTCGGAGACAAAGACGAACACACATAGTACCTTTCGCTGCCATTCAAAGTCTTCTGCTTTTTCACCAGGAGCCAGCTGAAACGCCCAGGGAATGGTCAAGTTCTGACCCTCACATACACTCAGGGAACTCCTTTGGCGCAAAGCGGCGTCCCACCTAAACGCACTCGCTTCATCTGCAAATTATACAATATTGTTCAAAAGCGCAATGAAGGCCCTGAAAGTCCAACATTGGTGTCACATGCAAAGGTATAGAGCGCATGCACATTGCCCATAACGTGACGCACGTGCTGGCCAAGACAATAGTAATACACGTAACAGGTCTTGGCTACCTGGGCCCGCATGTAAAAGTCGGGGTTTGGTAGTTTAGCCCCAGGTTAAAGTCTAACCTGGAACTAAACTCTAGGGTTTTTGGGGTTTTTTTTTAATCAGGAAGCGGGTCCATTCCAGCAAGGTGCCTATGCCGTGATAGAATGATTTTTGTCTTTCTTTCTTCGCTTTCTTTTTTATTTAATTTTGTTTTGGGGTTTCTTTTGCCCTAGTCGGGGTTAGGCCCACGGCAGTGGGTTAAAAATGTGAGTGGCGCCAGAAGTGATGCCAGTTCACTCCTCTTGCATGCGTCATCTTACCCAGAATGCACCACAAGAACGAGGTGCACGCAAAGACGCACAAAGCGAGATGGTTCATGATGCTGTTCGCAAACGCTTTCCCAAGGAAGCTGGCGGAGAAAACACGAAAACTTATCATGCAGTCATACGTTGTTGGGTGCTTAGATATTATTTTATTTTATTTTTCATCCGGGCCGATCGTGTGGGGGTGGGGGGGTGGGAGGGGGGTCTCTCCGGGGTACTCCGGCTTCCTCCCCCCCCCCCTTCTGCTTTGGAAATGTTAATAACAAATCTAAAATAATTCCGAAACTTAGATAGCTGAGCTGACCCTTCGCATCACGTGTAATGTGTTCATGTTCAATGTGTGAAAGAATGCGTGTGATTCACGTCAGCGTGCGGGTTGGAATCAGTTCGCGGCGCTTTGAGCCTATTCAAGAAATTGGGTAAAGTGCCTATACAATACTCAGTAGTAGTAGTATTGGTAGTATTGGTGGTTGTTGTTGTTGTTGTTGTTGCTGCTGCTGCTGCTGTCGTTGTTGTAGTTGTTTGTTTGAAGCAAAACTTCTAATTAATAAATTCCCTACAATTCACAGCGATTTCAACACTTCCTATCTGTTACGTTTTACACTTTCAACCGCAAACAAAATTTTTATTCATTCCTTTTTTTTTTTCTTTTTTTTAATCGTAAACGGCATTTTTTTTCACCATTTTATCGTAACAAGCAATGATCATACATCTCATGACACTCCTTTAGGCCTGTGAGAAAAAAGAGAGGGAAGAAACTAGAATTTTTCAATATATTATATGTATGTGTAATGGGGAGAGACTGAAGCCGGCGACGGAATACAAACCCCGAGTCTCACGTTGTGGCCGATGTTTCACTCCTGACAGCTTTGATGGAAGTTTGCTGCTGTTTTGTTTCCATGTCAGTGTTATCACAACGTCACTGATGCGGATTCAGGCTTTTCTGCTGCTATGTATCTACAGATTGTTGCAAAACACAGACGTGCTGATCCGAGAGATACACGGCTTGCGATGCGGTTCAGGGGAAAGAATTCAAGTGTAGGTGCTCAGATTACGTTCGATTACGGGGTTCTGTCCCTTTATTGATCGTCCCCCCCCCCCCACACACACACACACAGAGTACTGGACTTTCAACGCTCGGGCCATGAGCTTGATTCCCGGCTGGGGTTAATGATATATATATATATAGATAGATATAATCAGTTTGTGCTGACGTTTTTCTCGTTACCTTCGTCGTCTTTACTACCTGTGTGTGTGTGTGTGTGTGTGTGTGTGTGTGTGTGTGTGTGTGTGTGTGTGTGTGTGTGTGTGTGTGTGTGTGTGTGTGTGTGTGTGTGTGTGTGTGTGTGTGTGTGTGTGCAGCCCTTCAATGCCCACCACTTCAGCCTATACCCGTCCTGACAAAAACAACAAAACAAAAACAAGATGGCCACCGGCCCAATATGTTGTTTCCATTCAGTGACCTGTTGTAGTCACAGTCGTAGTCGTTGTGTCATGTATGCAGCCCGCGCGCACACGAAAGCAAGCTCTCTGACATCAAGCATGCTGACATAAAGAAAGTACTGGAAACCCTTTCCGTGCCTCTATGCGCTCGCAAAACCCCAAACACATGAGGTCGTGTGAGCTCGCCTAGCTGGTTGACGTCACTAACCTTTGGGCGTATGCGAGGTTGTACATGGGTAAATGAATTCTTGTAATAAAGTCGTTCCCCTTTGACAGAGTTACATCCCGCAGACCTGACTGACAGACGATTGCTTACTGGTAGGCTTATCGGAGAAGAGACCCTCTCTCTCTCTCTCTCTCTCGCCTTAGACGCGCGCTTGCGAGTACGCTCTCGCACACACACACACACACACACACACACACACACACACACACACACACACACACACACACACATTATGCTTCTGAGTGTGAGTCAGTGGCAAAAACGAAACCCACTACAGAAATTCCCGCTTTCCACATGTTGTAGAGATCGCGAAAAGATACTGCATTTCGATGCAAAATAATTTCTAGACCATCCCAGAACATGCTGGTGCAGTAACGTCAGTAGATTACGTCACCTTGGAAAGATTTCGAACCTTCCAGTAAGTTGAGGAATGTTCTACATCTGACCTGTTCAGTATTTAAGCAGCCCTGCACAGCGTTCTGGGTTCTTCTTCTCTCATGAATTTGTTCTCCGCGCATATTCTGTTCATAAAGTATTGGAGTTGTATTCTGTTGTATCCCGTATCTTCTCTGCGAGTGCACGAAGATGGCGACATAGCATAAGTAAAATACAACACCACGTCTCCAAACAGAGGAATTTGGAAAGAAAGTGGCGAAACATCCCCAAGATTAGAGGAGCAAAGCCTCCTTGGCTCACTTGTGAGATAGGTCAAGGTCATTCAAAAGAGTATGTTTGTAAAGTTCTTATCACTAGCTATCCTGAAGTAAGGTCTCTTGTGTTCATAGTTCCTAAGACAACGGCAAATGGCGATATAACAGTTTTCCCAGGACAGCTTCTGTGACCTTGACCTTGGGTCAAGGTCATTCAGATGAGATCTGTAAGTGAAGAGCTTATCAGTGACCATCATTATGCCAAGTCTGATAGCTCTAATTTTTGTAGTTTCTGTACAAATGGTAATGTAAAATTTCACAACAGGCAGCTGTAATGACCTTGACCTTGAGTCAAGGTCACTCAAATGGGTATGTCTGCATAGGTCTCTTTGCTGCCTATCATTGTGCCTTGTTTGGTGCCTCTACTGTTTGTTGTTTCCAAGAAAATGCTAACGTTAAAGTCTCCGCAAAACATCTTGAATGGCCTTCACCTTGACTCAAGGAAATTGAATACAGGTATGCCAGTACAGGTTTTGTCAATGTCTATCAGCAAGCAAAGTTTGATGCCTCTGCTACCCCTACATTCTGAGAAAATGGCAATTTTAAATTTCCAATGAGACAGCTTTGATGACCTTGACCTTCAGCCAAGGTCATTCAAAATGGTATGTCTCGAAAGGTCTTGCTGTCGGGTGAACCATACGGCCGGGGTGAAGAAGGGTGTGTGTGTGTGTGTGTGTGTGTGTGTGTGTGTGTGTGTGTGTGTGTGTGTGTGTGTTGACTGCCAAAGATTGTGTCCTGCGACAGCAGAGCAGGGGGGCCCCACCACTGATGGGCCCCCTCTCCTCTTTTCAAAAGCAAGGGGGGGCCCAAAGATATTCGGGCCCCCCTTCCAAAAATCGAACGGGGGCCTGGGCCCCCAGGGCCCCCGTGGTTCCTACGCCCCTGCTGTGTATTTCTAGACTCCAGAGTGCAGTCCCTTTTCGGCGGGGCGTGAAAATGTGACTGCTTACACCCAGCGCCATTTTAAAAAATGGCGATATTGTTTTAGAAAAGCGAAAACTTGTGTGTCATATGAATCGATTTGAAACGAAGTCTTGAATATCCGACCACTTTTGGTTTGGGCAAAATCTTTGCCAGCGGACAATTATTGTTGCGATTTGATGGCACTGTTTACGTGGTACACTGATCCAACAGGATGTGAGTAAACGGCAAGGGGGTTGCACTCTGACAGGCCAAGGTGTTGCACTCTGCAGGCAAGTATTATTGCACGGTGCAGACGATCACGTACCTGCCTTGTGGTGGAATAAGAGACGATTACAAAAGCATACACACCCGTGCTCTAGGACTGAATGTAATAATAGATCTGTCCATTCAGACAGAGACATGTTATGTATGTCTCTGATTCAGAAACACGCCTACTTACACTCTGAAGACAGCCTGCCATCACTTGCGCCATTGAGGATCCCTCTGGGTTCAAAGCTGGTCAAGGATGACATAGTGCGCGACCTTGTGTTTGAGAGCACCGAGACAATTTAGGCCCGTCACGGTAGCGCAGTGAGCGCCATTTCCCCACTGTGCACAGAGGTACTTTCCACTGAAAGACTCTGTGCCCCAGAGAGTGGTGTATTTCCTGCATGAGTTGCCCCCGTGCATACACAGGCCCGCAGCAAGTATGCATTTTTCGTGGGAGCTTTGTGCTCTGCCACGTAAGGGCCCGTGCACACTGGCGTCACGCAACATTGTCGCGCAACGCGTGCAGCAAATTTTGTCGCGCGTCCTACGTGTGCAACCCCTTGAAGCGCGGAGTGACAGACGTAGCACGATAGAAACATTCTGTCGCGCGAGGATAGGAAATGTTCTATTCGGCGAGCTCGACGCGCGCGTGTAGCGTGATTTCAGCCAATCAGAAGAGAGCACAAGGGCCAGCACTCGCCATCCTCTTCTCTTCCAAGATGGCGGAATTGCGTGAAGGCGAAATGTTTCGCCTCATCGACCTGTGTCGTGAACAGGAAAACCTCTACAATTTTCAGCTCGATTCACATATCACAATCGACGGGTATGCCGTTTTGTTGTGTCACTCTCCGCTGACTCACACTACGGTAAATACATAAATGGAGTAAATAAAACTAGACACAAAGCGCTTGTCACTGATCTCTCATTGTCTAGTCTATATCATTCTACAGCAAAGGTTTGTTGTAGCTAAATTCTATCAAGTTATCGTGGACTCAATCAACAGTCTCCATTCAGACTGCGAACAAGCAGCCTCAAGTTTATGATACGTTTCAGATCTAATTTCGCATTCCATCGCACACTCAGAAGCACTCGTGGCAAGATCTCCGAAAGCAGCACGCGCGCGATTCTGACTCCACGTGTGAGAGCCCCACCGTGCGTGCAGCACGCAAAGCGCGACAAGCGTGCGTGCGTGCGATGTAGCACCGACGCTAGTGTGCACGAGGCCTAAGGTGCGTGCTTGTTGCGGCAAGGGAGACAACTCATGCAGGCAATAATCTCTAAAACAGGCTGAAAATGTACTGTGCTGGTGAATGCGACAGTTTTCATCGCTTCTGTGCACACTGTGAAGTAACAGTGGGACCTCAAAGTTGTTCGCAACTGTCCACTTTCCTTGTCACCGAGTATTTTTTTCCCCCCTTCTTCGGTATCACTTAGCTCGGCTCGGCCTCAGTCAGCCGGATTTGGACGTCGTCGCGGGCGCCCAGGGAAGCGACGGACCCGGAACAGGGCTGATACCCGTCCTGACAAAAACCAGGGGCCGTGGTCACGACGCGTTCGTAACTTTTCCGCCACCGATTTACGCACGCGAGGGTCCGTAACTTACGATTTGTGATAAAATTGGGTGGTCATGACGTTTGCGCAGAGTTACGGCCGCTCGGAAACCCTTGCGTATTGTACACCACCTAGGAGGGTGTCGGAAAGGTGCCGTAGCCTTTGCGTAAATCTGAAAAATGGCGGCCCGCTTGATTTACCTGAACTGCAAATGAGAAGAGCATTGCGACGGGAAAGGGTGTTCCGCAATCGTACTAACCCTTTTGACTTGTACGACGATGTGGACATGCTTCAAAGGTTTAGATTTAGGAGGAGAGACCTGCAGGAATTGTGCAATCTTCTGTAGGACGACTTGAGTGTAGAGGGGGCGCGTTCAGTTCCCTACGCACCCTGCAATGCGAAGGCCTGTGTGGCCAGCCGTACACACATCGTGGGTTTATTAATTTCCTTTTTTGTGGGTTAACATTTGTTGTGTGTGTTTCGGACTAGTTCAGTGCTGAACGCACTCGGTCAGTCCTCACTGATCAGCCACCACCGTTTTGATCGTATCAGTGCCTGTCAATGCAGGTCTCATTCATTGTGTTGTGGACCCGAAATGTGCGGGTTCCGAATTCAGAGTTTTGCCGCTGGTCATGTTTATCTGCCGTAGCACCGGCGTCAGGTTAAATGCGTGGCATGTATGTGGAGAGTTTTGTTGATGTTGTTGTTATCCTCTCCTCTTTCGTTGTTCTTTGATTGAGGTTCATTCCGTTGGTTTTCTTGCCAGTGAGCCTGCTACATACGGTTTGTACGTGCAGTAAATGCTTCTACTGGTTGTAGTCCGTCCAATGTTGAGATAGAGACTGCTAGGGAGCGGTCTATATGCGACGTGCATGCTCTCCTGATCACACTCTCCACATACATGCCACGCATTTAACCTGACGCTACGGCAGATAAACATGACTCGATCAAAAACTCTGTAGTGAACGCGTAGTGAACACACCCCCTCTTCTCTTTCACTCTTCACGCTGCAAGGAGAATTTGTGCAGGTCACGTGATGGTGTTTTCCGTGGGAATCCCGGGGGTCCCACACCTATCTGAAAATAACCCGTACGTGACACCGTTTCCAGTAAGTGCGCGTCGTGACCGGCCAACTAGCGGAAGAGATAGTTTTCACGTAGCCACATACGAACTTACGATCCGCAACCTATTTGCGCAAAGAAATTTGCGTTCGCGTCGTGACCACGGCTCCAGACTGGTAACATACGTGTAATAATTACTCGTGTTTCATTGTCCACGTACGCAGCTGCCCTTCAATGCCCATCACTTCAGCCTATACCCTTCCTGACAAAAAAAAAAAAAAAAACTGGGAACACACTTCCATGACTCATGTTTTATTATCTAAGCAACATTTAATATTTTGTCCATTCCGACAACAGGCAGACTGGTACCACGTGTGTAATTATGACTTGTGTTTTATTATCTATAATCTACGCAATGTTTCGGTCTAACTGCTCTGGCATTAGCCAGGCTGGTAACATACGCACCCGATATCTGACTCGTGTGGTTTATCATTTACGCAACTGTTCTCACTTCACTGTGCACCCCCTGCAGCCTACCCTGTCCTTATTCCTTTGGCCTGATCTTCATCTCGGTCGCTTTCAGGGTCTTCCATTTCTTCCAGGGGTACCACACTAGCCTATTCACGTCGCTGACTTCTTTATGCGTGTAGGGCGCGTTCAGGGTCACCTGGGCACAGTAGTAGAACCACCATCCAGCTCGCCGTTCGGCTGCGCAGTTGCATGAGCAGTAGTCCCTGTCGTGGTCTGGCGTGGAGAAGGGCTGGTTGTTCGAGGTTTGCCACTTCAGCGTCTGGCCACGGACCGGCTTCATAAGACCGTTCCCTGAAGACGAAATGCGCAAATGTTGCGATCACTGGCGTATGCCTGTTGCTGTTGCCACATCATCTTGCTGGTCACACGTACGTGTGTGTGTGTGTGTGTGTGTGTGTGTGTGTGTGTGTGTGTGTGTGTGTG
>JACVVK020000453.1:395000-457500 GCA_018292915.2 Batillaria attramentaria
CCTGCACATAAGGCGTAAGGACACAAACTGACCGTGGGGTCATGTTTGGTGTTTCTTTGATGTACCCTGCTAGTCTGTAGTGATATTTGTTGTCATGAAAAGGCGTGATTTTCGTGGTTTTTTGTTTTATGTAGGTCAAGGTGCGGTCACAAAAAGAGGCAAGCTGCCAGTAAAGCTGGGACTTTTTGCACAGTGATGGGACACAAGTGAGGCAAGCGGATTTGTGTGAACTGCCTTTCCGGCCTAAAGAGAAAGTAGACGTACATTACTCGGTGAGGCCAGAGCGGAAAGGAGACGTTCATTTTTTTTTTAACCCCTATTGAATGGTCTGTTCGTGGTAGTAATTGTTTCTAGATTGAAGCATTTTTAGGGGTGACTATGATGCCTGAGGCTAATAGGGAATACATAGGCATTTTGAGGCCCTGTGTATTTGTGTCCTTAGCCCTACAGCAACGGCAAGTTTTAAAATTGGTACTCTTGGCAATGGCGGGATCCAAGTAAACAACCAACCACTCTGTTTTACTCCACATCTAGTGAGGCATCTACACAGAAAGACTGATAAAGAGCAAGTGTATGAAACAAGTTGTTGTCGTTGGTGGTGGTGGTGGTGGTGGTGGTGGTGGTGGTCTCCACTGTGACAGTCTAATACTCACAGTCCACACAACTGTCACGGGTGGATGACCAAGGTTCTTGAATGTTCCACACGACAAGCGCGCATGGTAGTCCACCTCTGTCCCTGATCCGACAATCACGGGCTCAGGCAGCATGGCCACGTGCATCCTGCCGTCAGATGTCGCTGGACTCACTGTGAGAGACAACACGTGTGTGAAGCTCAGTGGATTACGTATACTGTGTACCCTCTCTTTTTTCAATCCTGTAGGGTATGTCAGTGCTTTGTGTAGGCTAGTCATGATGTCCTTCTCCTGTAATCGAACTATGTGTAGGCCAGCCGTGTATGCCTCCGTGAAGGCTAACCAAAACTATGACGGCGATAGAGAATCTACTTCATCTCGACTCCATGGCATTTCTTCAGGCCGTTGTTGGGTTTTTTGGTTGTTGTTTTTTTTGTTTTTGTTTTTGTTTTTCTGGTGACTCCATTTCTGGTGACCCCATTCATGCTGTCGGACAGTTTCCAATATCCACCAACCCACCAGTGTAAGTCACACACCGCACGAGCTAGCAAAAGTTGGAAACTAATCATAAACTGAGGCAACCTTCCACGAGTAAACACATCTCCTTCAGTAACTCGGGAACCAAACCAATGATACGTCTTGGCTAGAGGTACGACCTCGACCTCTTAGCCACGTGACTGGGGTTACTCCTTCAGTGTCTCTGAGGAACTAGGGTCGTCGTTCTGCAGGCCGTAGGTCAACGTACCCAGAACCTGGGCACAGTGTGTGTGTGTGTGTGTGTGTGTGTGTGTGTGTGTGTGTGTGTGTGTGTGTGTGTGTGTGTGTGTGTGTGTGTGTTCGATTTCGTCTTCGAAACTACAATATATGAACTCAGCAAGCTCCGACAAAGATACACTAAAGAATATAAATTCAGGAAACATTTAACGAGGATACACAGAACACATCTTCAGCGTCTACCGGAGAAATAGGACCATCGTCCTACAAACGTACCCAGAACCAGGACAGATACGGTGTGCGTGTACTTCTTCTTTTTATTCTTGGCGTTCGTGATGGAGGCGATGACGGTGTAAGTGCCGGAGTCCTTCACCTCGGATATGGTGATGGTGAGAGCCGCGTCAAGTCCGTACTTAAAGCGCGGACTGGTGTCAAACCTTTTACCGCGGGCGTAACGATGATGCTGGTGATGGTGGCGATGCTGGTGGTGGTGGTGGGCTGTTTTCCGACCAACCTGTGTGAGGAGAAACATTGTTTAGTGAGAGAAGTCTGAGTGCTGAGACAAGCACGGTCAAAGCGGGTGTGGGAATGTTGTTGGTGTGTTGCCAGAGACCACCAAGACAGCTGAGAATGACCTTTGACCTAACTTTGGTAACAATGGGGCTTTTAACACCTTCAGTAATATTTACCATAATAACATCGACCTTGATGTCCTTGTTAGCGTTCCTGTGTGTCCTCAGGTCGTTTTCTTTGACGAGAGGATTGTGTGTGGCCGGCTGCAAGTATTCCACGACGTGTGCAGGAGAACAGGCACTCTTGCCTACACGCTCTTCAGGCCCGCCGTGAACTGGATGTATGTGATGCTAGGACTCGATACATCTAACAGGTCTAGAGTGCAGATTTCACCGCATTCAGCAAACACTTTTCTACAAACTTTGTTGCATGCCATATACACGACTCTACAGCCCTCAAATTATTGAGGGGTGGGTGGGTAGGGGTTTAACGTCATTTTCCACCACATACGGGTCATAGCATAGACGCAGCAACGATGACAAAGCCAGCACAAATATTTGGCCCTAGCCGGGATTCCAACACACGACCCGAGCATTGAAATTTCAACGCTCTACCACTCGGCCATCCCCAGCTCCCCACCAAGGACTGACAATACCGTGTGAAACACGTCTGGCCGGTCGGAGACAAAGACGAACACACATAGTACCTTTCGCTGCCATTCAAAGACTTCTGCTTTTTCACCAGGATCCAGCTGAAACGCCCAGGGAATGGTCAAGTTCTGACCCTCACATACACTCAGGGAACTCCTTTGGCGCAAAGCGGCGTCCCACCTAAATGCACTCGCTTCGTCTGCAAATTATACAATATTGTTCAAAAGCGCAATGGAGGCCCTGAAAATCCAACATTGGTGTCACATGCAAAGGTATAGAGCGCATGCACATTGCCCATAACGTGACGCACGTGCTGGCCAAGACAATAGTAATACACGTAACAGGTCTTGGCTACCTGGGCCCGCATGTAAAAGTCGGGGTTAGGTAGTTTAGCCCCAGGTTAAAGTCTAACCTGGAACTAAACTCTAAGGTTTTTTTTTTTTTTTTTTTTAAATCAGGAAGCGGGTCCATTCCAGCAAGGTGCCTATGCCGTGATAGAATGATTTTTGTCTTTCTTTCTTCGCTTTCTTTGTTTATTTAATTTTGTTTTGGGGTTTCTTTTGCCCTAGTCTGGGTTAGGCCCACGGCAGTGGGTTAAAAATGTAAGTGGCGCCACCTAGAAGTGATGCCAGTTCACTTCTCTTGCATGCGTCATCTTACCCAGAATGCACCACAAGAACAAGGTGCACGCAAAGATGCACGAAGCGAGATGGTTCATGATGCTGTTCGCAAACCGGCGCTTTCCCAAGGAAGCTGGCGGAGAAAACACGAAAACTTATCATGCAGTCATACGTTGTTGGGTGCTTAGATATTGTTTTATTTTATTTTTCATCCGGGCCGATCGTCGGGGGGGGGGGGTCTCTCCGGCTCCCCCCCCCCCCCCCCTCTGCTTTGGAAATGTCAATAACAAATCTAAAATAATTCCGAAACTTAGATAGCTGAGCTGACCCTTCGCATCACGTGATTGTAATGTGTTCATGTTCAATGTGTGAAAGAATGCGTGTGATTCACGTCAGCGTGCGGGTTGGAATCAGTTCGCGGCGCTTTGAGCCTATTCAAGAAATTGGGTTAAGTGCCTATACAATACTCAGTAATAGTAGTATTGGTAGTATTGTGGTTGTTGTTGTTGTTGTTGTTGCTGCTGCTGCTGTCGTTGTTGTAGTTGTTTGTTTGAAGCAAAACTTCTAATTAATAAATTCCCTACAATTCACAGCGATTTCAACACTTCCTATCTGTTACGTTTTACACTTTCAACCGCAAACAAAAATTTTTATTCATTCCTTTTTCTTTTCTTTTTTTTTTTTTTAATCGTAAACGGCATTTTTTTTCACCATTTTATCGTAACAAGCAATGATCATACATCTCATGACACTCCTTTAGGCCTGTGAGAAAAAAAGAGGGAAGAAACTAGAATTTTTCAATATATTATATGTATGTGTGATACGGAGAGACTGAAGCCGGCGACGGAATACAAACCCCGAGTCTCACGTTGTGGCCGATGTTTCACTCCTGTCAGCTTTGATGGAAGTTTGCTGCTGTTTTGTTTCCATGTCAGTGTTATCACAACGTCACTGATGCGTATTCAGGCGTATCTGCTGCTATGTATCCAGATTGTTGCAAAACACAGACGTGCTGATCCGAGAGATACACGGCTTGCGATGCGGTTCAGGGGAAAGAATTCAAGTGTAGATGCTCAGAGTACGTTCGATTACGGGGTTCTGTCCCTTGATTGACATCCCCCCCCCCCCCTCTCTCTCTCTCTCTCACACACACACACACACACACACACACACACACAGTAGGGCAGTAGAGTGTTGGACTTTCAATGCTCGGCCCGGCCATGAGCTTGATTCCCGGGCAGGGCCATGTGTGTGTGTGTGTGTGTGTGTGTGTGTGTGTGTGTGTGTGTGTGTGTGTGTGTGTGTGTGTGTGTGTGTGTGTCCGTCAGTGTACAGAGATGGCACGCTTTTTCTTTGTTTGTGTTTGTTTTGGTTTGTTTTTCTTTTTGTTTTTGTTTCCCGAAGTACGTTAACTCCCTTGCATCAATGACCGCAAGAACCACGCAACATTGCTGACATTCCGTTAGCATTGCGTACGCCGAGTGATCTCAGTCACAGGCTTTGCTTTGAGCCCCACAGAAAGCGACCACCCAGGAAAAGCAAGCAATAGCCGATACCTGTAGCTTGCGAAGGAGACACCAATGAGGCTAGTTACAGTAGCACAAGCGATCTCTCCAGTACTTAACCGCTCGTAGGAGTTTCGCACTTTTGCCCGGCTACCTCCGGCGCCCTGCTTTATTGGGCTTGGCGCCGGTCGGTATAGGGAAGAGGTAAGTTGAAAGGTAATAACGGTGGACTGAAGGTGTTAAACCCTGCCTGCTGGTGTACAGCCCGTTCCGGCCCTCAGCCTCATAATACCTTGTCGCCTTTACCTACCCTGAAAGTCTTAATCCACCAGCTGTGTTGGTGTCTAGACTGCGCCGCTGTTGCCTTCTCCTCCCCCGCTACCTACACTTGTGCTCCTAGTATTCGGTACATAGTTCGTTTGGGCGAAGGAAACAAATACACAGGGCCTCAAAACGCCTATATATATATTCCCTATTAGCCTCAGGCATCATAGTCACCTCTAAAAAAAAAATGCTTCAATCTAGAAATAATTACTACCATGAACAGACCATTCAAAGGCACGCACGTGACAGGGGTTAAAAAAATTGAATGTAACCTTTCCGCTCAGGCCTCACTGGAGTAATGCACGTCTACTTTCTCTTTAGGCCAGAAAGGCAGTTCACACAAATCCGCTTGCCTCACTTGTGTCCCACCTCTGTGCAAAAAGTCCCAGCTTCCCTGGCAGCTTGCCTCTTCAGTTTGCGACCGCCTGCCATGCATCTTGACATCGATAACACAAACATCACAAAAATCACGTTTAGACTATTGACTAGCACACTCGCCAAACAGGATACCTCAAATAAACACCAAACACGACCCCACGGTCATTTTGTGTCCTCACGCCTTTCAGTTCAAGGTAGTCTCAGTCTCTTCGATCGGAAAAGCCCATAAGCACTCCCCAGTGTTCCAATGTTGGTTTGGTTCGCACAGGCCCTGTGTCATCAGTGCCCTTTTAGATTTCATCGTCGGCCGCTGCCTCTTTGCTGCCTCTTTGTACGCCTCTGCTTTGCAGGCAGTCTGTGAAAAAATGACCGAGGCTTCGCTCATCCGTCTTAGACTGGTCACACGTACAACTTCTGATCTTCCCAGGCGCAGGCCATCCATGATGCTTGCCCGGGCGGCGAGGGTGTCTGCTCTGAAACTATACCGAGTTCTCTTGAACTCAGAAATAGGTCCGCGGTTCTTCGGCTCAGCAATGGTCGAAATGTGTCAAGCAGAGACTGCGAAAGGGACACAATTCTTCTCTGCAGAAATTAAAAATATATTCGCTAAGAGACAAAGCCCCGGGGTTTCCCTGTGACTCAGTGGTTAGTCTGGACGACAAAAGTGCTTGTGCCCCCCCCCCTCTCTCTCTCTCTCTGTCGGTTGTGTGTGTGTGTGTGTGTGTGTGTGTGTGTGTGTGTGTGTGTGTGTGTGTGTGTGTGTGTGTGTGTGTGTGTGTGTGTGTGTGTGTGTGTGTGTGAGGGACGAACAGACACACAGACCGAGACAAAGAGACAGACAAACAGACTGAGACAGAGAGACAGACAGAAAAGTACACTGTATCGCCCCCCCCCCCCACCTCCTCCACCCTGCCCCGCCCCCACAACTTGAAACATGATTTGTCTGGTCGTGGTGACGCCGAGGGAGAAAAGTGCAGGAATGCCGCAGGCCAGATCAAGAGGCGCGAGGAGGTAGGAGAAAAATATACATCGCTCTCTGCAAGGTGAGAAAATGAGGATGAAACGGGCAAACTGGAGTGGCGGAGACACGGGCGGTTTTTGATGTTGTTTATTTCGCGGGGCGCCACTGTTTTGGCGCGTGCGTCGTCCCAGTCTCCGTCTTCCTCTGGAGCATCGGGATCCGCGGTGACCCAGCTTGTACTCAGTTTTCTTCGTTCAACTTCAGCTGAGCTTCTTCTTCTTCTTTGGCGATCACTTGTTTAGATGGGAACGCCAGTTTGTCCTCACCTATGCAGCAGTCGACTGGAGGGCCACCAGGTCACCGTAGAGTTTATCCCTCTTGGGTGTTGGCTCTGGCCATTATCATAGTGGTCCGTGTATGGGACCGTGACCGTCATGCAGTCGGTGGGCTGTCTTGGAGTAGGTGTTCTGTGGTCATCGGGGCTGTGTCTTTCACAGGGGCACATGTCCGACTGGCCAATTTTCAGTTTGTTGTACATGTGCGGACTTGAAGCAAGGACCGTGACTTTATATCCCAGCCGCTACCGTAGCAGCTTCATCGATCAGTGGTTCTCTTGAAAAGCGCTACATTTTCAGAACGACTCATAATCAGGCAGTGCCGTCTGTGTAGGATCATCAGTCTCGGGGTTTTAAAGATACGAATGCTATCATTTTCATTTCACGATAGCACCGGAAAAAAACGCTTTGGATTTTCAGTTGTCGGTTCTAACGATTGAAAGGGGCCGGTTACCAACCATAAGGGGGTGGGTGTTTGGGGGTTTAACGTCCTTTTCCACCACATAGGGTGATATCAAAGACGGGGCAACGAAGAAAAAGCCAGCATAAATATTTGGCCCCAGCTGGGATCGAACTCACGACCCTGACTTCCCCATTGGGCCCATAGCACACCCGCTCTGGGTAGGAGTCGACCTAGGTAGGAAAAATCCCGCTTGCCTCGGCCGGCTGGGACTTGAACCCGGATCTCCAAAGTGTTAACCACTACGACACTACGGGGGCCGGTTATGTGCTCGTGTTTTAAATGAACGTCTTTAAATGACAGCAATCCGGCGTCGTCGAAACTTTGGAAGCGGCATCATGATAGCAACGGCAAAACGTAGTCCGCCATTTTGATTAGCCCCCGTGGTCTTCATGTACACGAGCTTCCGCCGGGGCCGTCAGTGCAATGATACCCAAAGGTGGCAAGTAGCTCGTTCCCTTATTTGCGCTACTTTTTTTTTTCTTTTTTAATTTATTTCAGCCGGCAGAAAGAAGAAAGGGGTGCAGAGAAACAAACAGAATCTTCTGCTCGTCTCCCGTTTCCAGCCCTACCAGGCCAGCACCAATAGACAGAGAAACAAACAGAATCTTCTGCTCGTCTCCCGTTTCCAGCCCTACCAGGCCAGCACCAATAGACAGAGAAACAAACAGAATCTTCTGCTCGTCTCCCGTTTCCAGCCCTACCAGGCCAGCACCAATAGACAGAGAAACAAACAGAATCTTCTGCTCGTCTCCCGTTTCCAGCCCTACCAGGCCAGCACCAATAGACAGAGAAACAAACAGAATCTTCTGCTCGTCTCCCGTTTCCAGCCCTACCAGGCCAGCACCAATAGACAGAGAAACAAACAGAATCTTCTGCTCGTCTCCCGTTTCCAGCCCTACCAGGCCAGCACCAATAGACAGAGAAACAAACAGAATCTTCTGCTCGTCTCCCGTTTCCAGCCCTACCAGGCCAGCACCAATAGACAGAGAAACAAACAGAATCTTCTGCTCGTCTCCCGTTTCCAGCCCTACCAGGCCAGCACCAATAGACAGAGAAACAAACAGAATCTTCTGCTCGTCTCCCGTTTCCAGCCCTACCAGGCCAGCACCAATAGACAGAGAAACAAACAGAATCTTCTGCTCGTCTCCCGTTTCCAGCCCTACCAGGCCAGCACCAATAGACAGAGAAACAAACAGAATCTTCTGCTCGTCTCCCGTTTCCAGCCCTACCAGGCCAGCACCAATAGACAGAGAAACAAACAGAATCTTCTGCTCGTCTCCCGTTTCCAGCCCTACCAGGCCAGCACCAATAGACAGAGAAACAAACAGAATCTTCTGCTCGTCTCCCGTTTCCAGCCCTACCAGGCCAGCACCAATAGACAGAGAAACAAACAGAATCTTCTGCTCGTCTCCCGTTTCCAGCCCTACCAGGCCAGCACCAATAGACAGAGAAACAAACAGAATCTTCTGCTCGTCTCCCGTTTCCAGCCCTACCAGGCCAGCACCAATAGACAGAGAAACAAACAGAATCTTCTGCTCGTCTCCCGTTTCCAGCCCTACCAGGCCAGCACCAATAGACAGAGAAACAAACAGAATCTTCTGCTCGTCTCCCGTTTCCAGCCCTACCAGGCCAGCACCAATAGACAGAGAAACAAACAGAATCTTCTGCTCGTCTCCCGTTTCCAGCCCTACCAGGCCAGCACCAATAGACAGAGAAACAAACAGAATCTTCTGCTCGTCTCCCGTTTCCAGCCCTACCAGGCCAGCACCAATAGACAGAGAAACAAACAGAATCTTCTGCTCGTCTCCCGTTTCCAGCCCTACCAGGCCAGCACCAATAGACAGAGAAACAAACAGAATCTTCTGCTCGTCTCCCGTTTCCAGCCCTACCAGGCCAGCACCAATAGACAGAGAAACAAACAGAATCTTCTGCTCGTCTCCCGTTTCCAGCCCTACCAGGCCAGCACCAATAGACAGAGAAACAAACAGAATCTTCTGCTCGTCTCCCGTTTCCAGCCCTACCAGGCCAGCACCAATAGACAGAGAAACAAACAGAATCTTCTGCTCGTCTCCCGTTTCCAGCCCTACCAGGCCAGCACCAATAGACAGAGAAACAAACAGAATCTTCTGCTCGTCTCCCGTTTCCAGCCCTACCAGGCCAGCACCAATAGACAGAGAAACAAACAGAATCTTCTGCTCGTCTCCCGTTTCCAGCCCTACCAGGCCAGCACCAATAGACAAATAAACCCGCGGCTTTCGGCGCTTCGATCCGACACCCGACACGGGATTGTTTCGGCTAGCCAGTCGCCCCGGCGGCGCGCGGTGCATGGCGGGAAATGAGCGCGAGTTTTGCTAACCTTTTCTGCATGCGCGGCTCGTTACACGGGAGATTCCAGGCACACACCTGCCGCATACCTGATGGGGCGACGTCCCGAGCTTCAGGTGGGAGGCCGGACTGACGGTGGGAGAGAGGGGGGACGCGGACCTCTCAGTCGTAGTATTTCGCCCCAAACACGTTTCGACCATTCTATCACTGAACAGGTCTGAAATGATACTGACTCAGTCAAGTTATACCGGCAGCTCTGCCTCCGAGTCAGCTCAGCGGAGCCCTGACTGAAAGCCGGCTTCCGAAACTGAACTGACTGACTCAGTGACTGAATCCGAAGTCGCAATCACTCTTCGGTCATTTACAGCACGCACGCACACAAACGCACCCAACAACAACAAACCAAAAGCCGACTCACTGACTCCAAAAATTGTAAACCGGCCTCCCTCTCACCAGTCCTCCCCGACCCAGGCGTCGCGGCATGGGTGTTTTGGCTTTGTTTGTTTGTTTGTTTGTTGCTTGCTTGCTTGCAGGCTTGGCTGATTTGTTGGTTGTTTGGCTGTCTGATTGTTTTTGGTAGTGTTGCTGCTGCTGAAGGTGGTGGTCGTTTAGTTGGTTTTCGTGAACGGCGACACCGTCGTTCCGACTGATCTCTCATGATACGGCCCAGGTCGGGCTTCTTCGTCGTCGTCGTTCACTAGATGGAGACGGATGCCAGTCGCCCTCACGAATGCACTTGTCCTCAGAAGGTGCTCCATGTTGCCATAGAGCTTGACCCGACCTCAGCCGGGTACTGGTTCTGGTCATGTTTCTTGTCTGGGAGCTTCATGGAGCTTGCAGTGTTGTAGCAGGTGTTCAGCTAGTTCGGGTAACCCATGAGTGATCGGGGACGCCACACCCTCGATTTCAGGAGAGGGGAGACCATGACTAATGTTCAGCATTCTTGACGTCTGCATTGTCGTTACTGAAACTGAACTGAGACCGAAGTGCGTACTGATCGTGCCAGAGACATACATAACTGTTATGTATGTCTCTGATCGTGCGAAGTACTCCGTCTCCGCATATTTAATTTTAAAAGCTGGTGTATGGTGTGGACAGGGTTATTACAATATACGCTGAGCACGATCAGTCACTGACCAAACTTCCAATGATACTTCGATTCAGTCCCACGAATACTGCTTCTGCTGAGGTGGACGCAGGATTGTATGCGCTACCATACAACCCGGGGCTGTGCCCAAGTTCTCTGAGCGTCCCAATACTGACGGAAGAGATCAGCCTGCCTGGTGGCCGTCTCCACTGTGATAGACATAGCCTCGGCACTCGTTAACAGGTTACAGACCAGTATTAGCTTCCGGGTCATGTAGTAACAACTCAAATAGTAGAAAATCTTTGCCCCTTTTAAAGTTTGTGTGCAGAGTAAAAAAAAAAAAGGCAATCGGGTGCTTTTTGTTGGCTTTGTAAACAAGTTTCATGCCAGGTAATAGTAAAACTGATTAGGGAAAAATGAGGCTGGCTTGTGGACTATTTGTGTTCATGCGCGGCTGGCACAGGAGCTAGCAGACGACCGTGGAATGAGGGGGTATGTGATCGCTGCCAACATTGCCAATAAAATTGATATTGGAATTTGTTGAAATTTACTCTACACGTGAGTCTATGGCTGCCTGATTTTTGCGATTTGGGGGGGGGGGTAATTTTAAGGCATTTCTAGGGTGTCATCTGCAACGTCATGTGTAAGAGGAATATATAGCGTTTTCCTCCAAATTTGCATCTCTTGTACGTAGCCTTATATTCCTCATAAAATGTCAAGCTGAGGTCTCGATGTAACAAGTCAGTCATCTCTCGGGTGGTCCGACGGTTGTGTGTGTGTGCGTGTGTGTGTGTGTGTGTGTGTGTGTGTGTGTGTGTGTGTGTGTGTGTGTGTGTGTGTGTGTGTGTGTGTGTAAGGGGGGGGGATTACCTGTGTTTATGCATTCTGCCCCTTCAGAGCCAGTAACTCAGAGACAGTGAACTCAGTTTACGGAGCAGGAAGAGGAGTTCCTGGCTCTGACGACGCAGAATGGTGTTTAGGATCCGCGTCGCCAGTGACTCCCATCAGTACACTGTCAGTGGGCCGGGTGGGAGAAAGATCAGAGGTCGGTACGTCAAAGGGGCGAGGGTGGGAAGTTAAAGGGGTGAAAAAAGGCCAGGTCTAAATGAGCGCTGTGGGAGGTTTGCCGTTACCTGGCTCGCTGTGTTGCGACATGCATGTTAGCGAACTGTTTTGTCTCCTCGTGTCTGAGTGAGACCGGGCTCAAGCGGTTGCTACAGACATGCACTACCAACATGGCCTCTATTGGGGCTGTGACGTCACGAGCACTGAGCGCCGCCATTTTTGTGGAACACTGACGCTAACGGCCGGTCAGTAGCCGCGGCAACTGTTTTCACAATTTACACTATAACCTGGCGTGAAACTCATTGACAAAGCCAACAACAGCCATTTTTGTTAATCTGCTCAGTAAAAAATTATGGATCTGCTCAGTAAAAAAAATTATGGACTAAGCTTATATCAGTTTAGCGGAATTGTTACTACTGACATGCCCCGGAAGCTATTATATAGTGACGTGTAACCTGTTTACTACAAACACAGAGCATGGGTATTACTGAACCCAGTGTTTTGTTTTGTTTGGAAGGGTGTGTCAGTGTGTGTGTGTGTGTGTGTGTGTGTGTGTGTGTGTGTGTGTGTGTGTGTGTGTGTGTGTGTGTGTGTGTGTGTGTTGTTGTTGTTGTTGTTGTTGTATTTTTTTGGTAGAGATTATTTTCAAAGTTACCTACAGTCTTCTGTCTAGGTTCACATCTAGGTTCACTCGCATTACTGTGACAAACCTGTTGAACTTTTGAAAAATCACGTAATAATCATGAAATTTATTTTCTTACTTTCATACGATTGAATCTGAGCCCTTGAGGCATACACATAGTACCTAATTTGCCTTTAGACATTTTTCAGACTGTGGCGACAGTATATCACGAGTGAGATTTTTGTGAGACTATACAAACTCTCAGCTTGCGAGACTAAACAAACTTTCAGCTTGCGAGACTGACTAGACAAACTCTCAGCTTGCGAGACTGACTAGACAAACTCGCAGCTTGCGAGACTGACCAGACAAACTCTCAGCTTGCGAGACTGACTAGACAAACTCTCAGCTTGCGAGACTGACTAGACAAACTATCAGCTTGCGAGACTGACCAGACAAACTATCAGCTTGTGAGACTAGACAAACTCTCAGCTCCTCTGATGGTTACAATACAGGTCTACTTTCCGCATGTCAGAGATGGCGTCCCGATGGCTCACACACCGCGTGATTATCTCACTACTACTAATTACTGCCCCGTCTCATCCAGTACGTTCTCGCTTTTTTCACCACGGGCAACACCTCTGAGCTTGAGGATTTCCGATAAAATCGGCCAATTTGCTGGCTGCAGGCGCCTCTTCTCGAGCCTGGTTTCCCCTGTAGGCTTGTCTTCCTGTTTCATCTTGTACGCACGGCTTTGTGCGCTGTTGTTGTCTGTGTGTGTGTGTGTGTGTGTGTGTGTGTGTGTGTGTGTGTGTGTGTGTGTGTGTGTGAAAGAGAGAGAGAGAGAGAGTGTGGGGTGGGTGTCTGGGAGATTAACGTCCTGTTCCACCACGTAAGGGTGACTGATATCAAAGACTGGGCAACGAGAAATAGGCCAGCACAAATGTGTGACCCCAGCCGGGATTCGAACTTACGACCCGAGCATTGGGAGTCCAGCGCTCTACCATTCGGCTATACCGGCTCCCAGATGGAGAGAGAGACTTTGACTTTGATGCTTTATTTAACAACGGTGTAGGATGTTGGTTACAATAACCAGTTTTCTAACTTGCCGTTGAACACTAAACTACGAGCTATATATATATAACATAAAGGTAGTACAATAAGCACAAAAGTATTAAGCACACGAAAAAGCAAACCAAAAGGAACAAAAGCAGCAACAACAACAACAACACACACACACACACACACACACACACACACACACACACACACACACACACACACACACACACACACACACACACACACGACCCTGAACAAAACACAAAAGGGTAATAGAGGGCTAAGAGATAAGCAAGCAATCAAGCTATGATATATACGATCCGTTTATTATCCGTGAATCGTGAATTAAAAAACTAATAATAATGAGAGGGGGGGGGGGGTAAGTGGGTGTGTGTGTGTTTGGGGGTTTAACGTCCTTTTCCCCCCACATGCGTGTGATATCAAAGACGGGGCAATGAGAGAGAGAGAGAGAGAGAGAGACACGTACTCCTACTGCTGATACTGCTACAGTACTCATACTGCTACAGCGTGACAGTACCAGAGCAGACAAATATATACAGCTCTTATTCAAGTTTGGTATCCCGCTTACGAGATAAATGCATTAATAATCGGCATGTACTGACTCGAGCAGCAGGACCATCTGCAATAGCACAACACACACACACACACACACACACACACACACACACACACACACACACACACACACACACACACACACAGAGAGAGAGAGAGAGAGAGAGAGAGAGAGAGAAGCGGCGCCAGACCCTTAACCAACGGCCTAAGTGGCCAAGGCCCGTGACCGATGGCTTCTGTCGTCTGCTCGTTTCCCGCGCTCAGGAGGACGGTGAAGGCGACATGATGGACTGAGAGCTGTAGTGGCCAGCGCCACTTGATGAACTGCTCTCCAGCTGCGGTCAAAGCTACAGCGGACAGGGCGGCGTTGTTCTAGGGTCTGCGGAGATAAATAGGTTTTCCAGGAGAGATGAATGTCACGCATCACAGCGGCTCATCTGTTTGCAAAATCCAAACCACGTTTATGTTTCGTGTAAGACTAAGTTCTAGGGACCGTCTCGGTGGGTTTCTTCTTGTTGTTGTTGTTGTTGTTGTTACATTGAACACGTTTGGTTTTATGTCTTATGTTGGGTCTGTTTAACATCATGCTCAGAGGAGTTTGTCAAAAAATTTTAAGTTGTGGACCTTGTCATTGCTTCAGTGCAAAATTAGCCCCTCACATTGAACACGTTTGGTTTCGTGGATTATGTTAGGTCTGTTTAGCATCATGTTCAGAGGAATTCGTCGACAAAATCTAATGTATGGACCATGTCATTCCTTCAGTGCAAAATTAGCCCCCCCATACTCCCCCCCCCCCTCTCCCAGTAGTACTTCTATTTACAAAACTCAAACCACGTTTCTGTACGTGTACACTAAGCTCGAGGAGCTCTCTGCATCAGTTTATACCGGTACATTGACAACTTTCAAAAACGTACTTTTTGTTTTCACGGACTATTTTGGTCTGTTTAACACCATGTTCTGAGACCTTTGCCCAAAAAGTCTGTGTTGTTGACATGTTCCTTCTCAAGCAAGGGGAGCCGAGGTGACCGAATGGTAGAGCGTTGGACTTCTAATGCTCGGGACGTGAGTTCGTATCCCGGCTGGGGCCAAATATTTGTGCTGGCTTTTTCATCGTGGCCCCGTCTTTGATATCACCCATATGTGGTGGCAAAGGACGTTAAATCCCCAAACACCCACCCCACCCCTTCAAAGCATTCCCACCACCACCACCGCCCTCCCCCCCCCCCCCCCCCACACACACACCCCCCCCCCCCCCCACTTCCATCTGTCGCGGGCAATGATGGCAATGACTTTAGTCTGTGGTTGTCGAACGGATGCGGTGTGTCCGGAGGTGACTGAGCTAGCTCCTGGCAGCCAGTCCAGTCCAGTCCAGTCGTGATCACGGAGCTAAAACTAATGATCTCACACTCTCTAACCCTGTCCTTCCCCAAACTATTCAATACCATGGCGCCAGACCAGAAGCACCACGCCTGAACAGTTCTCGTCAAGACAGCCAATTGATTGGCCTCGCACTGCATGCTGGGACATCCCCGTCTGCGGGGACAGTTCCTATACGAACCCTCAGATCCACTTCCGCCGCTGACCGGAAATGAACGGCTCTGCTGATAGATCTTGTCACGTGCGCCTGTCCGACGTCAGCCCGCGGTGGTGTTTCTTTATGCAACCAAGTGCTGGCTGTCATGCGGGGTGTCGAGTGTCCCTTTAATGGTTACTGTCTTAGGACGATATGGTACGCGACGTGCTTTCCCGCCAAGACCGGTTTATGCGCTGCTGCGATGTGCCCGGGCAAGAGGGATTCGGGACACACATTTCACATTCTCGCTAGAGCCCTGACCGCGTCTTTACCGTGTTGTTGTTGTTGTTGTTGTTGCTTTTAGTTGGGGGTGTTGCTTCAAAATCTTCAAGAGAGCCAGAAAATACGAATATGATTACAATTTATTGGTGAAGGCTGTCGTGACCCATTAACAACTGAAGGGGGGGGGAGGGGAGTGGTTGCAAACTAAAACAAGCAACAACTCTCTAACAAGTTAAGCATTGCGCTTCCATGTTATGTATTTTCAGACTCATTTAGACTAAAATTAATATGCCCGGTGAATCATGCCCGCAGCGTGATCAGGTACAGTTTAAGCAGATGTACAGTACGACTGATATAAGGTTTTGCGAGAGTTTTCGAGACTTCTTCTTCTTTTTCTGTGGTCGATTTGACTGGTTACGTCAGATCTGGAGCCCTGTCACCATGACGAATTCCAGGGTCTTCTCCAGGGCCCGCATGTAAAAGTCGAGGTTAATTTAACCCACAGCTACGGGCCTAACCCAGACTAGGACATAGAAACCCAAAAAGAAAATTGAATAGAAAAAGGAAGCGAAGAAAGGGAGGGAAAAAAGTCTTCTATAACGGCTTGTGCGCCATGGTGGAATGGACCCGCTTCCTGATTAAAGAAAATTTAACCTTAGAGCTAGTTTAGTTCGAGGTTAGACTTTAACCCGGGGCTAAAATCCCTAACCTCGACTTTTACATGCGGGCCCAGGTCGTGACGGCTGCCTGAAAGCTGCACCTGTAGTTCTGCGCCCTCTGTCCAGGTTTGACGCCGTATAGAGCATGTAGTGCTGAAGGGTGTGTTCTGGAGTCTGGGATTATGTGGCACGTGGACATTCTTCAGTGTGGGCAATCTTGAGTCGGTTGAGGTGGCTCAGTAGTCTGCAGTGTCCAGTCCTACGCCTGAAGAGGATTGTCTGCTGGTGCCTCTGGAGCTGGTGGATCGGGTAAACACCACTTTGTGCACTCGGACCAGCACTGGTTGTGGATGATGGCGTTTTCGAGACAAATTGCAAAATGCTACGCGTTCACTTCACCTTACACAACCGCGGAAGAAGGACAGAAACACAGAGACAGCGAGAGCTTGATGCGCTGTTACGACATACTCCTGTCAGGAATAGATCGGTTTCCGTACTCCACGTCAGCATTGCTGACAAGCTAAGCTTTACCCACTGTGAGATGCCCGTTTGTTCTTCAAGACGAAGATGTAGAATCCATGAATTTCTTGTGATGTGTGAAGTGCCGGTGTCAAGTGCTGCTCGAAGGAAAATGACAGAAACCATTGATTTTCTTGATGAAACATGGACACTGGTGTGTCGTGATGGGTCCCTGTTACCTGTTTTTGGTGGCTGGAGGTTTGACTCTGCTGCACTCGGATTTGTCCAAACAGTGACGTGCTTTGTGCTTTGGCATACGGTGCATGACGTGTACATATTATGACGTAGGAGGAGGATGTAAAAGCTATCATTTAACGCATTTTTGCGTCAGGTTACTTCTGGGTTTATCGGTGAAACCGCAGTTAGGATGCCATTATGCTCTCTCTCTCTCTCTCTCTCTCTCTCTCTCTCTCTCTCTCCTCTCTCTCTCTCTCTCTCTCTCTCTCTCTCTCTCGTGTGTGTGTGTGTGTGTGTGTGTGTGTGTGTGTGTGTGTGTGTGTGTGTGTGTGTGTGTGTGTGTGTGTGTGTGTGTGTGTGTGTGTGTGTGTGTGTGTGTCTGTCTGTCTGTCTGTCTGTCTGTCTGTGTCTGTCTGTGTGCGTGTTTGTGTATGTGTGTGTGTGTGTGTGTGTGTGTGTGTGTGTGTGTGTGTGTGTGTGTGTGTGTGTGTGTGTGTGTGTGTGTGTGTGAGAGAGAGAGAGAGAGAGAGAGAGAGAGAGAGAGAGGATATTAATCAACGCTATGATTCTGCTATCGCTTTCTTCCTCAGATTGTACTTTTACGACTCATTCTACGTGCTTTTCGATTTAATTGCCCGAATATCACTGAACTATCTTTTCCGAAAATCTAGCCCAGAAATAATTACATGAGTCTCTCGGGGGGAAAAATCGCTGACAGTAACCGCGACACAGTCGAAACACGACAGTAACTACAGCCATAGGCCTATTAAACAGACGTAAGTTTGCAAAGGCACGTACCGCTCACGTGAACCGTACGCATTAATTTTGCTCATACTCCAGACATCAACAGTTTACACTCATGCGGTGCCGAGCTGTTCACCTCAGCTATTCAAGTTACGGAGTTTATACATGAAATTGGATTTTTTTTTCTTCTAAGTTTCGTGGACTGCACATTTCCATACTGACATACTGAGACACCTCGTGCTGTTGCAAAATTCCCAGAGACCCGTGATCCTGTTCTGGCAGAGAGCTCTTAATTCCAAGCTTCTTTCCATTTATTTTGTTGTTGTTGTTGTTTGTTTTTTGTTGGGTTTTTTTGTTGTTTTTTTTTGTTTGTTTGTTTTTTTCGCTCGACCTGCCACTAGCCAGAGACTCACAGCTGAAGCTGGGACATTAGTAGATACACGTAGCGCCAAAAGAAGGGAGTTACAGGTACAGACCTAAAAAAGATAGACCCCCTAGGGGGCCCCTACGGTGCTGGAAGTGTGACGCCGCCGCGCGCCATGTTGCGAGTACCTGGAAGTGCCAGACGCTATCAGCTGTTTACATAGCGCGCATAGCATTGGTCAGACGCTATCAGCTGTTTACATAGCGCGCATAGCATTGGTCCGCTTTATCTTACGTCACATTTCTGATGACGTCTTTCTAAAGAACTTTGTATTTCGAACGAGGCGTCATGTACACAGAGCATCTGAGTTCTGGTACATGTATTCACAAGATGGCCGCGATAGCGACACTCGCAAGCAGCGGTGGCAGCGTGCGGCGGTGGGTCTATCTTATTTTAGGTCTGTGGTTACAGGGGGTGTAGTTGGGGTTTAACGTCCCTACCACAAGCTTAATTGCAGACGTCCCTCATGGGCAGGTTATGGGGGAAAGGGACAGCAATCCTAAATGAACATTCCAGCTGAACACCATTAAGTCCAGTCAGACTGCCAGGTCGGCCACATTTGCTGTATCCTTGACTGTGATGGACGTTACACGAACAGGTCCAAATCACACAGCAAAAAAGAAAAAAGAAAAAGAAAAAAGGAGCAGTGACAATTTGTTACTCCCGCCCGCGACAGGAGCTGAACTCACATGCACGAAATGCGAGAGCAGGTCACAGAATACACGACTTTGCTACTCTTTGGCTCCTACAAATGCCAGGCAGCACACGTCCGTTAAAAAAAAAAAATGCCCACCAAAACAGACAATGGTTTCCAGAAGCAAGACATGTCCACACTAATTTAAATTCTGCTTTGCGACCAGCGGCAGGCTAAGCCACTCGACCACCGGCCGCCGTGACGGGATTACATGATGATGATTATGATGAACTAAAAGTTGTACGTCCCCGCCATTTAGAATGACTGGAAACACTGAACTTAAAAGGCGTAAAATTTCTATTCTTTTTTTAAGGGATTATGTGTTGATAGTGAGAGAGGATAGAATAAAACACATACACTGCCGAGGTATATCATATAAGTAATTGTGTATGCGGTAATAATACCTTAGTACATTTTCTATTACATGCGTTCTTGTCATGTACTTTCAGGTTAACTTTTTTTTAAAAGACATTTTAAAGTTACTAATGAAAACGGTCCACCCGACTATCTTCCTTGCTCATGTCCAGCCAACGGCCACTATCCGTACAAGGGTAGTTTTATTTCATTTCATTAAAAAAAAGTCATGGTCAACCAGGGGAAGTATTTACAGGTAAAAATTTATAAAAATTTCTTATGTACAGAAAATACAAACAGCATTTTGTGAGGGGGTTTACAAGCTTGTGTATTGTTTAGAAGCTTATGCTACAATACATAACCTCTTCGTTGGCCTCTTTACCTTTATTTTTCCGCCTGTTTTTATCTTTATATTCGCGCAGATTTGCAAGCTTTGTCGATAGACACAATCAGAAGAACACTACGGCACATCGGTGTCTGTCGTGATAACTGGTTCACACGCCCTTATCAACAGTAACGTACGCTGGCAATTATATCGTTAGCACAGAAATGCGGTAAATGTGGGCCTGTGTTGCAGTCAATAAAGATTGGGTATCGTACGCGCAATCACGCTGTGTGGCAGGGGGTCTGCTGTTTGTTATCGCTTGTGAGTGTGTGTTTACATCTCACGCCATTCCAAAACATTCGACGGAGTTCATCCGCTTGCGTCAGTTCCTAACTTTACATACGTGCACAAGCACACGCACACGCACACGGACACGCACTGACTCACCTACGCACGCACGCACACACGCACACACACACACACACACACACACACACACACACACACACACACACACACACACACACACACACCTTTGTTGAAAATTTGATTTACTTTGCGCTCCAAGGAAAAGATAATTATTAAGTGTGCGCTGACGCACACTGCTTGTTTTTCAGGTCAGGTTAAGTTTCAATCTCTGCATGTAAACGTTTGTCCCTCAATAAAAATTAGTTAGAGGATAAACAAAGCCCAGCAGCCAGTATAATTATTATCTCTTTTTCGAAATTTCTTCTTAGACAGAAGGAGTGCCCCCTCCCCCTCCCCCCCCCCCCCCCCAAAAAAAAAAAAAATATGCTACAGCTGAACTGGTCCCTATCGTATGGTTTTGACGATCGGCAAGGGGGCACTATCCAAAAAAAAAAAAAACTAAAACTTACGATTATGATTATTTCAGCAAAACGACAACACTTCTGATGCTGTACTTCCCAGAGAAAGGCGCCATCGCCATAATATAATTAGACATGAGCGCAGATCTATATCTTGGTTCTCTTTGTGTCGTCTGCTTCTCTACTTGCAACCAGACGCAATACTTATCATGAAGACGGTCACATGCACTCTTCACCCAAAGTGTATGAACGTACAGTGGCACTCGGTTTCCCAACCGACAGACTGCCTCTCCAATTTTTATTTTTATTTTTTTAAATAATTAGGGTTTGGCAGAAACCGAGATGGGAGCAGACTTTGTCGAGGACGGCGGGAAAAGTATATTTATTCCAGTTTACGACTTCCCTGTGTTACGGAGAAATGATTTCAAACGCGCGTTATATGCCATTTTCTGTTTGTACTGGCAGGCATTCATTTGCGACTGATTGAAGCTGATGTCTGAAGAATTATTTAAAAAATAATGTTTTGAACCAACCGAACCGATCAGGCAAGCATTGAGGTCATTATGCAAACACAGAATACTTACATGCATCGATTAGTGTGTGTGTGTGTGTGTGTGTGTGTGTGTGTGTGTGTGTGTGTGTGTGTGTGTGTGTGTGTGTGTGTGTGTGTGTGTGTGTGTGTGTGTGTGTGTGTGTGTGTGTGTGTGTGGGGGGGGGGGGTGCGAACTCATGTCCCTCTCCCCTCCCAACACACACACACACACACACACACACACACACACACACACACACACACACACACACACACACACACACACACACACACACACACACCGTGGCACACACTATGCAGATTAGTTGGTGTTGGTTTGGCTAGCGGGGATCTCTAGCATTGTCTCCCCGCCACAACGAGATGACTGCAGACGGCCCTGAGAAGCACTGAGGTAATGGGGGATGGGGATAGCTACCGTAACTGAACAGTCCTGCTGGACACTTATTCAATCCAGGCAGAATGCCAGGTCGGCCACATTTTTATGTATCTTTGACTGTAATGGACAAGTCACTGACACAAACAGATCCAGTTCACAGTGAGGGGAAGCGGGGCAACGTGAAAAAGGCCTGTACAAATTTTCGCCCTGTCGGGATTCGAACCCAGGGACCTTTCGATCTCGAGTCCAACCGTTGAGTCACCGATTTCCCCTATGCAGCTTAATCAACACCATCCAAATTACTGTACTACAACTCCTCTCCCCATGTCCAACTCCACCACTCGCCTCACCCCTAAACCCCCTTCCCCCACCCATCCTCCATTCCGCTCCATCCCCCACCTCCCTCCTCCCACACCTCCCCAAAGTTTCAAGCCTTCACCCTCTCGAAGCAGCTTGTAGGGAGTCGGTGTGTGAACAGTTTAACTTTTAGGATCAATTATAGCGGCGGGGTTCAATTAACTCGAAGTAAACACGTCTCGCCCCTCTGACTTCAATTGACCCCTTGTTTGAAAAGCCAGTGTCGGCGCCGCCTGTCCCTTTGTGCACAGGGGGAGCGGGCTGGCGTCGAACGGACCCCTCGCTCCCAGCAGATCAAACCCAGAGGCGGCAGTCTCACGAGTGGCTAGAGTGTACGGAATGCAGCCTGTGCGAATCGAGAACGAAAACACATCTACCCCCACCCCCATCCATTTTTTTTTTCACTTTTAACACTGGTATATTACATTTTAGTAATTTTGTCTGATTAAGTGCACGCCGACTGCTTGCTTGCTATTTTATACATCTCTTTTTGTGTTTAATTATTATTACTGACTTTTAAAAAAATCTTGTGTGCTCTTGAAATCAATAGACAATGTGTATGTGTGTACGTGTGTTTGCAACATCTGTTCGCTGTTTGTTTGTTTGTTGTTGTTTTATTTGTGCATTATTCTGTCTGTTTGTTTTTCTTGTTTTATTCCTTAGTTAGTTAATAGTAGTGTTAGGCAACGGCAGGTATGAAAACTGACTACTTGACGTCAACTGCCTCTACCGTTGTAAAATACAGTTTCATTGATTCATTGATTGATTGATTGATTGATTCAGTCCATGTTGGAACCCTGGTTCTTATCGATTCTTATCCTATTCATTTCGTACCGCGCACGAGTATCGCACTTTTTTAAAAATCTTTTTTGGTTTTGGCCTTGTAGGCGAAAAACAGGCAATATTAAAGGTACCTTATCGGCTCTTATTGCAGCAAACACGAGTATAATCAAAGTGCGATACTGACACTGAGCCAAATTTAAACCCATGCAGACATAAATTATGATTTTTGGTTTGTTTTTTGGGAGTTTTTTCTTGTGAGGCCAATGGTGCACAACCGCCAAGTTACTTGGTAGAAATTGAGTTAAACAATATTTTGTGTCTTACAAAACTGAATGGCCGAGCCTCTTAGTGAGAACATTCGATTAGGCCAAAAAAAGAAAAGTACTTGCGCTTACGGTAACTACTACAAAAAATTGAGTTAGGCAGGTCGGAAACTTTTTTCTTTTTTTTTTTAATAGAAAGGACCACTGGTTTAACGGTGAGCAACAGTTTCAACAAAAGGAATGTGCTGCGCCTCAAGAGTTGTTCTTCTACAGCAGACGAAAGAGAATGTAAAACTCGAAAGTCTGTTCTTTGTTTGTTGGTTTTGTTGTTGTTGTTGTTGTTTGTTTGTTTGCTTTTTTTAAACTCTCAAAGATAGGGGTTAGGGTCGGTCGGGTTACCGTAAGTAAAGCAGAGTGTTTTGTTGGTGGTGTTTTTTTTTTTTTTTTTTTTGGGGGGGGGTGGGGGTGGGGGGTGGGGGGGTGTTTTGTTTTGTTTTGTTGATTTGTTGTTGTTGTTGTTGTTGCTGGGGGAGGGGGGGGGAGCTTTCAGAGAACGAGAGGGCTGTGTTGACTCCCACGCCTCGTCGTTCACTCTGTGTACCGGTACATCTGCCGCGTCTGATCCCGGAGCCGATCAAACTTCAGATCACAACCCCCGGGAGACCGGGCACCAGGGTTAAACGCATTTAGCCAGCCAGACAGACGTAATTATTGATGTAACTATTGATTAAGATCGCGGATGACACCAGTAGTGGCTGGGTGTGGGTGTGGGGGGGGGGGGGGTGGAGGGGGGAAGGGGAAGGGGAAGGGGACGTGTCTCTCAAAGGACACGGGGTTCGATGTGCCTTGGAGGGAGGGCAGGGAGAAGACACGGAAGGCTGACAGCTGAAAGAGAAAATAATGAAATGTTCGGTTACCACAGGGCACCAGTAAAATACCGTTACGTATCCCCGGTACTCAGTGCTCACCGTCAGCCCCGTATCGCAAGTGAATGCCGCATGCTTTATAGGGTGGGCGTTTTGTTTGTTCGCGCGATCGTTCGCTCATTCGTCCTTCTGTTGTTGCCGGTTGTCGGTGGTGGTGGTGGTGGGGGTGGTGGTTTGGTTGGGTTAGTTGGTTGGTTGGTTGATAGCAGATGATGGATTCGAGCTTCACACACGCGCACGCACGCAGGCACACACACACACACTGCCGGATCCATCCCTCCCTCCTCCCACCCCCCTACCCCTCCCCCTCCCTCCGTCATAGACTCACAACCACGCCTAGTTCTCACAAACAAACACACTTGCCCGCCCTCACGCGCCGCTAGGAGCCCAACACCTGTACAAAACTAAAAAGAACACAGATTAATTAGGATCAGACGTACGGCCCGCCGGCCTGATTACGACTAACGGTGATCGGCGAAGGGGAAAAACGGGACACGGCCCAAAGGTGTGAACGCGCGTGGTTAGAGGTGTGAGGCGGAGGGGACCGGTAAACAGACACATGTTTAACGGATGGCTGATAAGGTAGCGGTCTAAACCGAGCGGCGGCCCTCACAAGGTGGGCGGCGACTCTTTTGATGTTGGGCCGCCGCGCGTGGCTCTCACACTCACTTAACAGGTGGAGTGTTGGTTGGTTGTTCGTACGTGTGTCGGGATTAATTCGGCGGTGGCCTTTTTGTGTGGATATGCGTTAGCGGTACACTGAGTAGCCGTGCCTTCTCATTGTTTTTCCTCTATCAAAGGGTATCTATCATCACACCATTTAGGCACCTGTACAGTGGTAGCGTCTGTAATGCTGGCACTGAGCCAACAGAAGCGTACTCGTCGGCGCGCTCCAGTGTTAATAACAACCGTAAAAGTTTGAAAGCTGTTTTCATGGTATCTATCATCACACCACTTAGACACCTGGACAGTGGTAGCGTCTGTAATGCTGGCACTGAGCCAACAGAAGCGTACTCGACGGCGCGCTCCGGCCAGTGGTGTAACAACAACCGTAAAATTTGAAAGTTCGACCGCTCGCGTAGATTGTACACAGTTTTATCGCACTAAGAGCCGTACTAATCATCAGGCTAGAGTACGCACTCGGTCCTGCGCGAAACTGTTCCAGCGCATTTTATTTTTTTTTAAAGGGGGGGGGGGATTTGGGGGGTGGGTGGGTGTGCTGCCCCAACTCTTTTGCCAGCTGCAGTGGTGTTCGTCCTAGGTCCTGGGTGGAATCCACAGAGGGTTCGAAAGCTGGGGCAATTTTTATTTTTTATTATGCATGATGATGGAGATGAGGATGATGTTAAGATGATGCTGTGGGGGTCTGTGTGGTTTGGGACTGCGGTTCCAAAGCATTAGTTGGCTTAGCAAAGATGGAATTAGCCCGTTTAACTTTCTTCTTCAGTTTCACTCGTAGAAAACCGTTCGGTATATGTAATCATGGTTACCTCAACAGTGAGGAAGGTCTTGTTCACTGACTTGCAAACACCTGACTTAAAGCCTCTTTCTACACACAGGTGATCGAACAATCTGTCAGTTTGATTTCCAAATTTCTTTGTTTTCGCATATCAATACGTTATATATCAAGAATTTCTCTGAACGTAGGCCCTGGAAGTTCACTAACTCACAATCTTTTAAATAATACATACATATCCGTATGTATTTAGTTAAGGGCCTTGGTTAAGGGCCATTTATTTTTAAAATTGTGTGGAAATTATTTTTTTAAAGAAATATCTCTGGTATTCATAGTATCGAGGCACAGACTTTTAACCGCATTGTTTGATGTCTTCAATCACTGGAGTGGCGGAGACGTTAAGAACAGTTTTAGATTCTAAACTTAAAATCAGTGTCCAGCAGGGTTTTGACAAATAAAGGTCCACGGTAAACAGAAGTGTTTTCCGCCTTGCGCAATGGCTCTTCTACAGAGAGGCTTCCTCTGTGTACAGAGCTTCACTATATCTGTGAACTAAAAGCGCGATATTCTGCCAGTCTAAAATCTAGGCATAGCCGCCTCCCCGCCACTTCATTGATTGGAGACATTAAACAATACAGTATCAAATTTGTGTCTGGATACTATGAACAACAGATTTTTTTTTTAAAAAGGAATCCACACAAATTAAAAAAATGAGTGGAGTTTGCATACGGTTTCACTGCTTTAAGTTATGCGTAGCAGACTGGTCCACAGCCCTTTAACCAAGGCCATAATCTATACATAGAAGGAAGTTTGTTTTTTAAAAGGTGGTGAGCTCGAACAAGGTTGTCCGCTGACAGTACTCTAAAACACTGGGCAGAAGTCAAGCAGGAAAAGAAATCGAGCGCGCTGGGGATCAGGCGGCACGCGCGGATAACAGGATTATCGGCAATAGGCTGTGAAGCAGCCACGCTCAGCCGGCCCGAGGTGTCGCGCGCTCCGTGGGGGATCTCCCTCTCTCTGATCTCGCCGACGGCCCCACCACCCCACTACCGCCGTCCCTTCCTCCTCCTCCTCCTCCCACTGGCTCCTCCCACTGTGACAACGGGCCAGTAGTAGACAGACCGGGTACCTACTCACACTTCACGCTTCGCCAGCTGTCCGACGGTGTATACATTGACTCTTCGGCCGAGATAACAAGTCATTCATTCACACGTGTGGGTTCGAGTCAGTCAGGCCGGGACCAGCAGTTGCTCATTGACAAGTCTTCGGTAAACATCTTGCGACTTCTACCACCTCCAGTGTTTGGACCAGGCTATTGCGTGTGAGAACGCACAAAAGCAGAACAAGTGATCAGTTACTTCGGTATCAGTTCGCTATTTCCGCGTGTGACTTTCCTTCAGTTACATGTTTTCGTTGTGACTGAAGTCCTGGCTCAGTGACCGCATAGAGGGACACTGACTTGCTTTCGGATTATACTCAGTCTTCCCCCTGTGTTGTCTTCGACTTTCTGAGCTGACTTTGTAAGCGTGGACAGAAGCACTGAACTGACTGAAGGTGATTTCTGACTCTGTCACCGTGACCCTACTTCTGTATGCGGAAAGTGTCAGGTTAAAGTACCGGCTGACCTGAATCATTTTCAAGTGCGATATCAGGAACATCCGAGAACAAGTGTAAAAAGACTTGCAGGAACACTGGGAGCGGGTGAGTTTTTTTTTTTGGTTGGACATCCTGACAGCTACACCAGTTTGAGACTCAGTGACAAGTCAACGCAGACCAGCATACCGTCCGTCAGATTCAAAGGTTCGTTGCACGTCTACACTACAGTTCACTAGAGTTTTTTCTGGGGTTTTTTCTGTTTGTTTTTTGTTGTTTGTTTGGGTTTTTTTACTCACAAGTGTAACAAGATGAGTCTTTGCAATAGCCGTCCATCGTCTGTCTGTTTGTTGTTTTTTGTGTTTTGTTTCTAACTAGACCAGACTATTAATTATTGGACAATAACTAACATACAACTCCGTTAATAGTATTCACTGTATTTGGTGCAAGTGTTACGGTATGTTAACCTGCCGTTGATATTCAAGCTTCCTCCGTGGCCCTTGACTAGTGAGACTTCGTTGGTTCTTTGAGCACTTGCAACATCGCCCTGGCGGGTTGTTGAACTTGTCTTTATTCGAACTTATCACGAAAGCCAAATTTCTTATGCACGCTACGTTCCTGCTCTTATCTGGAATCGTTCAGCTCGCAAAACAAATATATGTTTAAAAAAATGAACAGCAATAACCAAAAAATGCAAGACGTGCAGTAGTGTGTGTATGTATGCATGTATGTATTTGTATGTATAAGTGTGTGTGTGTGTGTGTGTGTGTGTGTGTGTGTGTGTGTGTGTGTGTGTGTGTGTGTGTGGTGAGCTTGTCGTACTTGATTATTTGTTGTCGTTTCATGTACCCACCATTGGGGTTTTGAAATAAATTTGACTAGACTTGACAGGCCGGTACATGTATTTTGATGGTGTAAATTAAGGGAAAAAATTGAGCTTGCGTTCCAGCGATGCATGTATGCCAAACGAATATGTATGCATATTTTAACATCACGTTGGTTGCTGGGAATTGTTCCTGACTAAACAATCATTCCTTTGAGTCCGCACTGTCGCGGTTTCCCCACTCATGCCGACAACGCAGCCATTGTGTGAATACTTTTGTTTCGCAGATATTAGAACACTCGGTAATCTGAGAACAAAGAAGACAAATGCTTATTCCTAAATCAAATATTGACAAGAATGCTTTGTTTTTACCACTGGACTCTATCCGTCTTTAATACCTGTTCACAATGAAAGATATTGTTAATCTTCTGCGGTACGGGGAATTTGCAAAAGGCAACTTCAAAACGGGTCCCGTGTCCGGGTATGCGTTTACTGGGGACGGGAACGGGTGGGGAGAGGGTTTGGGGAGGAAATGCAACGATTGTACGTTTTTCAGAGGTTGTGGCTTAACACGAGTAATGGGCGAGACGGTAAGATTTTTTTTCTTTGTTTGTTTGTTTCCTGTTTTTTCTCTCTCTCTCTCTCTCTCTCTCTTTTTTTTTTGGGGGGGGGGGTTGTTTGTTTGTTTGTTTGTTTGTTTTGGGGGTGTTTTTTTTTTGTTTTTTGTTTTTTGTTTTGTTGGGGGTTTTTTTGGGAGGGGGGAGGGGGTCTGCGTATAAGCATAGGCCGTCGCGCTTGTCTTTTGGGTTTGGGGGGTTTCTCTAAGCCATTCTAGATATTTTTCTTCGTCCTCATTTATCTCAATGGTTATCGAAGTCAAAGTGTTTTTATTTCAAAACCCCGTTGGGGGTACATGAAACGAGACAATTATCAATGTTCACGGTTTACAAGTGTAGAGAAAAAATGAATGGCTGGCTAAACTGACCCTTTACTTCAAGCGGCTACACCGTGTTTGTGTGTGTGTGTGTGTGTGTGTGTGTGTGTGTGTGTGTGTGTGTGTGTGTGTGTGTGTGAGAGAGAGAGAGAGAGAGAGAGAGATTCGCAGACCGTCCCAGCTGTGAAACTGCCATCATTTTGGCCGACTCCGCTGCCGGGTCAAGTTTTGTCATGTTAAAGGTTCTTTTTCTCAGTAAAGCCATTACGCACAGCACTGCTCCATGACAGCACTTACTCCTCTTTGTCCACCCCACTCATCCCATGACCACTGATAGACTATGACTTTAGGGTTCGAACCAAGAGCCTTCAAGGAGCGGATACAAGGTCCTTGGTGGAGACCTGCAGTCAAAGGCCGCTTGTCGAAGTAGGGATTCTTAATCAGTCAACCGTTTCAACGACACACGAACTATAGCGGTAATCCGGTCTAGCCAAGTTCGGGGTGGTGTCTTTAGTCAGCTCTGGTCCTTGAAATTCTGCTGGTCTGTCAGTGGACCCTGTGTCTGAGTGCCGTACAGAGCTCCTCTCAGAAAAATGGTCCGGGCTCTCCACCTGTCAGAAGTGGCCACCTGTCTGGCCGCCAGGGCCGATAACCGGGTGCTCGTGGCAGACAGACTTGTCTCCCTTTCCTTTTAACCCTGCTTGATTAGCGCTCGACGCCGGCCTAATTAACCTCCGTTTTGACCCCAATCACTGGCCACGCCTTATTCCGCCCACCCCCTCCTCCCTTCCCGCCTGATAGCTGTAATAACTGTCACGCACATTGGACTGTCGCCAGTGTGGCTAGTCGGAATGGCTGGCCGAGCAAAATGGTCCCATTTCGGTTGTAACAGCTTGACAAAATTAGCAGAGGGGATCCGCTGATATTTCACGCCTAGGGCTGAGCGGGACCCAGCGGTCGGAGGTCAGTAGACATTTTTAAAGTCTTGTAACTATAGGGATGTGTAGCCTTTTGATCTCACCGGCCGGACTGGGAAAAAAAGTGGAATTGACTTCCAAGATCATTTGGTTTAAACAGTTTTTATTCACCTTGAACAAACAGAAAATACACCCACACAACTTCCACAATGCCGAGCACAACAAGTTAAAAACTTATGAATGTGCTCATAAGTACAAGAAAACATTTGCGGCGGAGGCGTCAGACACAGCATTTCAAGACAGATCTGTAAAGAAGAGATAGGAAGAAGGAGGATAGAAAGAATGGCCAATAAGTACAGTACAAAGAAGAATGCAGTGGGATTGTGTCAAGATCATTTCATTAAATAAACCATGCTTAAAACAAGGGATGCTTCATTTCAGTCAATGGTTTAACGGTAGTCTTGGACATTTTAGCAGTAAGCCCGGCAGACGAAACCGACCTTTGTAAGTGTATTTCGTTGTCTGGTAAACGTTCTCTCATACACTTTTTACAGCTTATTTCATTATTTGCGGAAACTGAACAGGAAAGTTATTGCAGTTGTCCATGATATCCTCTGTCAATTAATGAGAATAAGTCCATGACTGAGTCAGTACTTGTTCGTCCGTATACATACCATATATATATCGTATTCCTTTGGTTGCGACTTCGCGATATGCAAATGTGTCTAGCAAAAAAAAAAAAATTTTGAATGTGACCGAGACATAATAACACAATCCCAACAGCACTACATTTGTACAGCCCTTATTATTTCTTTCTTGCAATTTGGAGACACCTTACTAGTGTACAAAGGACGTTAAAGCGTCAAAACGCAACACAGACACCCCCCCCCCCCCCCCACACACACAAGAAACAGAAAAAGAAACCCCCCAAAAAGAAGAAAGAAAATTGTGCTGTCTGGAATCTCGTCTGCGGGGGAGGGGGGAGGGGAACACAGACCTCCCGTTACACACGGGGCCCTCAAGCCACGGGAAAACAACACAAGGGAAACAACAGGACTAGGTGTGAACCGTGGCGCGTGGCCATTCAAGTCGACCCCAGGGGCAGTGGAAGCCCTTGTGACGGGGTGGGATAAGACGTGACACGGGACAATCTCCTCAATGCGATCGGCGGAGTGAGGAGAGAAAGTCTCCGATGAGCGCCGGTCTGATTGTCCTTCAGGCGGCCCCGCAGGCGACACCCAGGCGGGCAACGTGTGGTCAGTGAGAGGCCAGTGGTCATCAAGGGGCTGATTGGGTTCCTGGCCTGATTGCCGTTCCTCGTCTTCGTGATCCCTAGAGTGCCTGTCAAACAGGACCGGGATTTGCCTTCGCCTCTCTCCTCCCCCCCCCCCCCCCCCCCGGTCTGCCTGTCTGTCTGTCTGCCTCTCTCTCTGTAGTGTAGCCGTTCTTTATAGTTATGTAGTAGCTGTACCCAAACGGCAAGTTCCAAAATTTACCTTTGTGTTAAAGCTTTAACCGTTGATAAATAAAGAATCTCTCTCTCTCTCTCTCTCTCTCTCTCTCTCTCTCTCTCTCTCTCTCTCTCTGAAGCACATAGTCCCGCTTCCTCAGTCCTGCTCCCCCCTCCCCTCCCCATCTTTCTTTCTGTCTGTGGTCAGAGGTTTACGTGTCGCTGTTACTGACAGGCCAGCTCTGCAGGTCGTAAGGTTTTTCACATGAACCGTGTGTCGATTGTTGAACACGATAGGCAGAAAATGAAGTGGTATTGGTACCATTTGAAGAGGGATGAAGGACGTCCGTCGATTGTGCTATGTTTGCTCCAGCCTACTAAACATAAATGAGGCTGTTGCGTAAAACAGAGGGGGGGGGGGGGGGCACAATTTTCAGTATTCTTACGTGTATTTGCAAAATCTGTTTTCTTTATTACAAAAAAAGGTAGTTCTTATTACTAGATGTACTCTGGCTATTGTTCATGATTTGAGGGGGAGCCGGGGTGGTCGAATGGTAGAGCGTTGGACTTCTAATGCTCGGGTCGTGAGTTCGATCCCGGCTGGGGCCAAATATTTGTGCTGGCTTTTTCATCGTTGCCCCGTCTTTGATATCACCCTATGTGGTGGAAAAGGACGTTAAAACCCCCAAACACCCACCCACCCTCATGATTTGAGAACCGTACAGGTTTTTGTTTTTTTTCCCGCCTGGTTGGCGGCCAACTCGATTCGACTCGCCCAGCCACCAGCTCCCCCAACTGCCAACTCACCTTCGTTCTGCCTTGGGTTGTTGATGATTTATCTACTGCAGTAATGTCAAGCGAAAAAGAAAAAAAGAAAAAAAAAGGAAGAGAAGAGGGTATGGGAGAGACCAGTGTGTGATTGGTGAAAGATCCAAGGACTTACGGGGAAATTCATCACGCGCGCAACTATCGGTGTGCCAAGAGAAGAGGGGAAGGGAAGCGTTCTCGCGGTGGGAAAAAAAAGTGAAGGACCACAGCAAAACGGGGATAATTAGCCTATTAATTTTTTTGAAGCCCGATGGCGCATTACAGAGTTTTAACTGAAGAACCCTGAGCGAATACTAAATTAAAACTACACTTGAGGTTTTTGTTGTTATCTTTAGTTTGTGTGTACATGTACCTCCTTTTGCATACTCGTAGTCGTACAGGTACTAACACCCCCTCCATCCGGCTGTACATCATTTGGGAATCATCACAAGTAATACGGATTTAGGACAAAACAAGATTGCGGGTTCAATACATGTATAATATTGATACGCATCTACAACTGGATAAGATTTAGATTCACCGCAAATAATATTAAGACTATATAGGCACAGCGGCAAAAAAACAGTGTAGTCTTCTCAAGGGACTGCCAGAACAGTAACGGCAACCAGGAGGGCCCGCTCTTATTAAGCTGTGTACACGGGCTTGTCTCCTGCTATCTCCTGGTAATCCACTGGCCGACAGATTACGGTAGTAATTGGTCATCAGGGTACAACATGTTTTCCATGTAGCACGTGCCCGCAGGTCATTTGTCTGCCGGTGCCCGACAGAGAAGTGTGTGTGTGTGTGTGTGTGTGTGTGTGTGTGTGTGTGTGTGTGTGTGTGTGTGTGTGTGTGGAGGATAACGGGGGGGGGGGGGGGAGTACTTTCAGGATCTGTGGAATGATGACCGTTGCTTCTTCACCTGTTCGTAAGCGTTTCCGTGGTGGACACACTTGGGGACTCTTACTAATAAGAAGCAAACTGTGTTGTTTAAATTTGTTTTTATTCTCGTTATAAACAAGAGTGGACGAACACCGTCGTAAAATGACACAGTAGAACACAAGAGGCATTGATTATAAGGGTTCTCATTTACACGAAATATAAGCATATGGACGTGTCTAACACTTGCCAATGGAAGACGAAAATCGAGGTCGTGGAATTTTGGAATTTTGGCGTGACTCAGTTTAGCCGGAAGGACCCTGAATGACAAATGTCGCCTGTAACTGTTCACCTCAAGTGGTGTACACCAAAATTCCACCACTGTCGACGACAACGAATTTGGGTTAATCGTCTGAAAAGGGGAATTTTTTTTTTTTTTTTTTTTTGCAATACCGCCTGTTTTAAAAACCATTAGTTTACAATGACAGTTATTGTCAGCGTCGTGGTCTCAGCGACCTTCTTGGGCACACCCCTGTGCAAGGACACATGAAGTAGGCCATTTTATAAAAAAAATATATAACATTCTTTTTTTTAATGTTATTATCGTGTAAAGTCGTGAAGAGTGCAGGGAGTGACGAGCCGTCTGTCAGTCAGGGTGACGATCTCATGGAACATGGCCAGTGTCCCAGACTTGGCGACGCTAGTTCGCCGCTTCCTGCTGTCCGGCATACCGGCTGCAGGGGCACATCACTCCAGTCGCTGACACGCGTTTATCACAAGTCCGCCGTGACACGTCTGCTTTCGGCCTGCTTCAACTCCAGGAGGGGGAGACTATGGACTAGTAGGGCGGCCGAAACCGTTAATCTAATCGCCAGACCTCTTGTTTCTCGATTGCTGCTCCGGGCCCACTCGGAGCGATCACCCGCGGAGATCAGCGCGTATTTGAACAAGACGATCGGAGCAGAAATTTGAAAAGAAGACCCTCTTGGAGAAGGCAGACAACTCTCGACAAGACCCGTGAAGAGGGGAAGTAATAACCTTCCGTCGCGACGACCCGAAAGTGGAGGGTGGGGTGGCGGGGGTGAGTGGGACTGGGAGAGGGGGGGTGGGTGGGTGGCGGATGGGTCGTCTAGCGCTTGTCGTCTTGTTGATGACGACTTGGAGATGCAGATTGAAGAAAATGACGGTAATTGCTGCGCGTTCGTTAGTGCCACGTCCGCGGGGGCTCAGTGCACGCAAACGAAGTGCGAGAAATAATCGCGGACTACACTGAGACACTTTCGATTGGTCAGTTATTGCCTTGACGCGCAGCAGGGGTAACGTCAGCTTGCAGGCGGTGACAGACTGGACCACGGTCAGTAGTGGTGGACACAGACACAGATCGACAGTCAGTGTTGTACGCATGGTGTTAGTGGTTGGTGTAGGACTGGATGTCTTCAGTGAGTGACCAGTATTGCTCTTCGATCAGCCGTCAGCGACAGAACGCGAAAAAGAACAATCTTGCTTTGGTGTTTGTGGGGAGTGTCTTGCCAGTTGAAAGGAATAGTCGTGCTCATCTTGCTTTGGTGTTGGAGAGGATTTTTGGATCGTTATCGACATCTTTGATCTGCAGCTTCTTGAAGGTGATGTATCGTTTGGTTTTGAAAACAAGTTTTTTGATGTGCAATGTATGGGTTTGTCTGTGGACAGACTGTTACATAATGCCGAGTGACGACGGCTAAACTCGGCTAAAACGGCGGCTGTATAATAAATAATACATCGTTATCTAGGCTTCAAATGTACATGTACCATAAAAAAAATTTAACCGTTCCTTTCATCTGCGGTTTGCGTAGCGATGTTTTGCGTAAAAAAAAACTTTGAAAGAATAATTTATGCGTTCTACGTTGTTTTAGTAAAGTGTGTATTGGAATCACGCGGAGTTACTTTTTACGCCCGATGTATGTAGTTACTAATTTGCGACTGCTCCTAAACTATTCCTAACCGTAAATAAGGTGGAACTTCTATGTTTGCGAGAGGCCTTACGTTGTTTGTTTTTTTTTTTTTTTTACAAAAGGGTTTTGCGTATCTAATTGTGGGACGTGAAATTGTGATTTTATGTATTGCGTTAGTAATGAGGGGAAGACTACAGATCAAACATCGCTACTGGTTTGGCTAAATCCTCTGTGTTAATTGTCAGTTAAACCTCTGATAAATGTTTACGGCGATGCGCGCGGCGTGTCCTGAGGAAATCATAAATAGGAATTAACCGCCTTCAGTCGTAGGCAGTCTTTATAGATCCAGACGGTTAACCCCTACCGTGCACTTTGCAACCTTTCCTTCACCACCCCACTTCTACTTACATACCACAGCCTACAAACCACTGCGACGCCATCGAGCCTGAAAAGCCGTAGAGTGCAGTAGCGGTGGTGGTTTGGTTGGTGTGCTCGTCGCCGGGTAGTCAGTCAGTCACGGTCGTCGGTGCGTGCGGTTGACGTTTGCTCGTCGTGAATGAGGCGGCTAGCCGCGCCGGCTGCTGGCGGACGGCCAGTGGTAGTTACAGGGTTCACGTCGTCAGCGTACGGCGCCGTAGCGCCCGGTAACGGTTGTACGCCAAGCCCCGGGCCGCCGGTGGATGCCGCTACGTCTCGGCGTCTGCCTGGCACTGGGTACAGTAGAACCGGGTTCGGTTATAGCTCTGTAGGAGACACTGTTTGCTGTCCTGTCGCGCTTTTCTGGTCAGGTCTTTACCTGTTGCAGACACAGTTCTGGGCACGGCTAAAGTCAAAGAGAAAGTACGTGGAAGGGGATGGACATTTCAAGCGCGTTATAATCTAGCTACGGTTTCTTTACTTATGTGACTAGACAGGTATACAAGAGGGAAAAGGGGGAGGGGGAAGCGGTTTGGGTTTTTTTTTTTTTTTTTTTTGGGGGGGGGGCATAGACCAACGCTTTCACTGAGTTAGTAGTCGGCCGGTAGGACCCATGACTGTGTGTGTGTGTGTGTGTGTGTGTGTGTGTGTGTGTGTGTGTGTGTGTGTTCGAAAACTGATCTGGGGGAACTGACTTTTTGAAAATCGAACCAAACTCGAGAGAGATATACTGACGGCCATGACGTGACAGTGATAGCGGTGTGGATGTGTATTTTACCGCTTCTTTCTTCCTGCACCCGTAACCAGTGGCACCATTGGAACAAGTAGATTTATAAACCAGAGACTGAGCAGATAAGCAGCAAAGACTTAAGTTTTGAGCTAGTGTGCCGCCAGTGGAAATCCAACCGAACCACACCAGGATTACACGGTAAGAGAGAGAGAGAGAGAGAGGGGAGGGGAGGGGAAGGAGTTCCCGCCGGAGGAGCGATTGCAGCGTGATTTACCTGAGGCCCCTGTAGCTACCTGCCCTACCTGAGATGCTGCAGAGGTTTGGGCTGGCGCCGCGTCATTGCGCCCGCCATCACTTCTCTCCCAGCCCGGTGCACCTCGTAAATTCTCCCTGCCGCTTTGTCGTCAACCGCGTGCATTCCCGCCATTCTTCTTCTCGGCCCACTGACGAGCGTCGCTCTCTAAAACAAAATTATCGCGGAGTTATCATCATCATCATCACCAAGGTTCATGGCGGATTCGCGATTTTCGAACGGGGTCGGTCCACAAAGACGTGCTGCACCGCGGTCCGGATCGGACTAGGCAGATTTAGTAGGACTTCGTACGGAGGACTTCGTTGAACAGCGTAACCCATTTGCATGTAATTAGGCACGTTACGGGTGCCATTAGCCAATCGCAGCGCGTTAGCAGCTCGCGGCCTCTGCCGCGTGAGCCTAATTTACATGTAAATGGGTTACGCTGCTCAGCGAAGTCCTCCTTACGAAGTCCTACTAAATCTGCCTACTGACTGACAGAAACCCACACGCGGAGTCCAAAACAATCCGCGTCTCGTGTCCCCCATGATGGATTGGGATATGGTGTGCACTGTACTAGAAGTCGACTCGACTGCGCCACAAACGGAACCTAAAAGTAAAACATTCATTTTCTGAACTGTCTCTTGTTCTTCGCTTTAGGTTTGGGTATATCAAGAGTGAGCTTGTGATACACCTTGGTGTATTGGGCAGTTGTCCATTAAATGACTTAGTGCCGAAAAGAGAACCTCACAACATGACCAGGGGATTGGTGCGTTGGGTGGGGGGAGGGGGTTTGGGGGGTGAGGGACTGGGGTGTAAATTCTGCTAACCAGATTATCGAACTTTGAGAAGGATTTTGACGAACGTTTGGTATATAAGCCATCAAGTCAACTCAAGTGAATGTATTTGTCCCATATTTGGAAATTTGCTTGCAACACTTAGAAACGGGAGTGGGGCGGAGGGGAGGGAGTCGTTGATTGTATATAACTACAGACTTCAACATGAGTCAAGGACCACTTGCAAATTTGGCTAAAATTCCTGGAAGATGTCCGTGCAGCACATGGTGGTTTTTCAGCTTCAGCAAGCTTTGCAGGATGCATTGTTAACCCTTTAACACTTTCACAGCAAAAAAAAAAATTGAAAGATTCCTTGATCTCTATTTTTTTGTGAATTCTTAAATATTAGACCTGTCTGTCAAGGTGGTCCTTGACTTATGTTGAAGTCTGTATTATAAGACACACACACACACACACACACACACACACACACACACACACACACACACACACACACACACACAAACCCAGCGTACAACTGGTAATAACCATTTGCACTTGGTAACAGCCTGAACATAACAGAACTACGACATATTACTGCCATTTTACGCACGGCTTTACGATCAACACACGTTTTGTTATCTGCTGGACTGTGAAACTGTAGCACGGTGGCCGGTGTGAAACTGTAAGCTAGTTTTGGGGTTTTTTTTTTTTTTCCTCCTCAGTCGTCAGTCTGGCCTGCTAGAGTTGTAGGAGGTGTTGATTTATGTTTGTAGACAGCGACATAGCTTTTAACGTAAACAGTCTGCCGAGGACAGGCGTCCGATTTCACGTCTGCCTAAAACTTTATTGGTCTTTAAAAGGCTTCGGCGACGAGCCGGTGTGAAGAAGATCAACGCTTTATCTGCAGTGCTGACGGCGGGGGGTGTAACCAAGATGGCGATTTGTTTTGCTGTTGGTTATTCGATTAAAAGATTGTGAGGACGATTCCTCTCAGGTAAAATTATATGTCTTAAGTATAAGCATGCACATGTGTTTACATTTTTTTTTTTGCGTGTTAGTAAATATGGTTTTGTTGTTGTCGTTGTTGTTCATAATCGGCCTCTTTTCCTCCACACGTACGAACCGAAATTAAATGTGTTTCGTGTTTTCGGTGCTGCTCATATTCGAAAAATGGAAACACTCAGTGCCAATGTTTACTAAATTTAAGTTTGTCTGTGTGAAAAATAGAAGCCGTGCATGAACCAAAAACACGACTGAAACGCTTTTACAACATATACACGCGTCCATGTTCATATTTCAGAGATTAACCATTACCTGAGAGCAATCGTTTATTTTTATATAAAAAAAAATGAATCGTAGTAACACCGCAAACACCTCGGGCCATTTTGATTAGGCCCCGCGTTGCTTGGGATGCCAGAGCCATCAGCCGTCAGCCGTCCGCCGCCATGTCGGCATCTCGCCCCCGTTCACAGCAGTCACACGAAATCTGATTCAGACAGACGGAGGGCTTTTCACCTGTAATCGGTAGCCACCTATCTTCCCTTTTCTCGGTTCTTACTCTTTGCCTTCAGTCGTTCCCGCCTTCCTCAACTAAAATTCGATCACGTGAAATCTGATTCAGACAAACGGATGGGGTGGGAGGTTTTTGTGTTTGTTTTTGTTTCAGTGGTTGGTTTTTCCTTGTAATCGGTAATCACGTATCCAACGCGTTTCGGGCTCATTCGTTTTTCCTTATATCTGAAGTTTAATCACATGAAGTCTGATTCAGACAGACAGAAGGTTTCTTTTTTTATCCACTAAACGGTATAGTCACAAATAAAAGCGACACAAAAGGGACAGAAACCACTTAACTTTGACAAAGGACGGCACAGGTCGACGTTTCGGCTTACGCCTTCTTCAGGACATAAACAAATGGGACATAACTTCAACAAACAAGCAAAAGGTAACTCTGCGGACGTACTGACATACACGGCGCGGGAAAAAAAAAAAAAGGGTGGGCGAGAAAAGGACCAGAAAAAATAGCAAAATTATCACAACACCCATCCTTAGGTGACAGAAGACCATAGACTGTGTGTGAAAAAAAAAAAAAAAATGTTGGGCAGAAAAGAACAAAAAAGAATAGTGAAAATTAGCAATCACAACACCCATCCTTTGGTGACACAGGACCATGGATTGTGTGTGAAAAAAAGTTCAGAGGGTTATGTTACGGCTTTTCGTTCAAACCACCCGGGGCCTGACTTCCCAGGCGCTGAATAATGTGCGACTCCATGTCGCGTCTGTCTGTGGCGTCACCGTGCATAAGCCACAGGCCAGTTACTGTCATATTTAAGATGGTATAGTCACATATAATAATAATAATGAATGGCAGCGACCAAACTGTCTTGCCGCAGTCGCTTTGATTGATCTGTAGCTGTATGTTCCGATGCCGTCACTCGCTCGCTCAGTCTTTTCATCTTGTATTCCACCGCAAACACCATTTAGAGAACATTATTGGTTTTTCTTTTCTCTTCTTATATTACTTGTTCTATGTATTCCTAGTCTGCTGGGGAGCCGGGGTGGTCGAATGGTAGAGCGTTGGACTTCTAATGCTCGGGTCGTGAGTTCGATCCCGGCTGGGGCCAAATATTTGTGCTGGCTTTTTCATCGTTGCCCCGTCTGTGATATCACCCTATGTGGTGGAAAAGGACGTTAATCCCCCAAACACCCACCCACCCACCCTCCTAGTCTGCTCGTTGTACGTGGTGTATGTTCGAAATATTGTCTCCGCCATAACTCGTCTTTTTCTCATGGACACTTGACATAAGCTTATAGCTTGTTGTGTCCCACGATAGTAGGGTATACATGTATGGTTCTTGTATATGGAAGCAAACAAAATAAAAGCTTAAAACATAATAATAATAACAATAATTGTGTAGGCGCTTTATCCAAATTCTTCAATCGGCTCAAAGTGCCGCGAACTGAACCCAACGCGCGCGCTCACGTGAATAACACGCATTCTCTTCACACACTGAACATGAACACATTACAGTCACGTGGTACGAAGGGTTAGCTCAACAACTGAAGTTTCGGAATTTAGGAATACATTTATTTTGATTTTTGTGGGCTCAACGTTTCCAAAGCAGAGGGGGAGGAAGCCGGTGTACCCGGAGATAACCCCTGACGATCGGCTTGAATGAACGGTGCCACATACGAGAAGGAAAAATTCTTTGCCCCGAGTGGGACTCGAACCTGACCTCTCGCACTGGTGGCGAAGTCTTGACCAGTAGACCACCGACCACCCCAGACCACCGACCGCCCCGTTATCTTTCCGCAGTGTCCCACTCCGGCCCTCAGTCATTCTCCTTCTCATCTACAGTCCGATCACGTAATCTGACAGTGACTGATTCAGGCAGGCTGGGGGTTTCCCCCGTAATCAGTACCCACTTGTTTTCTCCCTGTAGTTTCTTACTCCTGTCTTCCGTAGTCTTCTCCCATCTAAAATTCGATCACGTAGTCTGATTCCGATGAGTTTCGCACGTGCAACTCAACAGTCGACGATTGTTGAGAAGTACTCGTCCTCCCACCCCGATCCTCCCTTCTTAAAGTCACGGCGATGGAGAACAACAGTCTCGCTTTTTGTTGTTGCTGTTGTTTGAAATATCATAATGAAGAGTTCGAATCCCGGCTGGGGCCAAATATAATGTGCGTGCCTTTTCCCTCGTTGCCCCGTCTTTTATATTACCCGTATGAGGCGGTTAAACGCCCCAACATCCACCCTCCTACCCGACATCAAAATAAATACGAACTTTCTTTCTATAACTATCCAGTTTAGATTTAGAGCAAGTGTGAAGTACTAGCTGCACAAAGAACAATTTTTTTTAAAAAAAAGTTTTATTTTGGAAAAAAAGAGACACCCCCCCCCCCCCCAAAAAAAAAAAAAAAAACAAACCAACAACAACCAACCAAATCAACCAACCAACCAAAAACAAACAAACAAACAAACAACATGTCTCTAGCTATCTGCCTAACGTGGAAGTTCCTAACGCTTCTCCAATAACTCAGGCTTCTGCGCATTTACCTAGCCAGCGATTGAAGTAAATCCCCCACCCCTAACTCCCCCCCCCCCCACACACACACACACCTCCTTCCTTCATCCTCCCAACAAGCCCCCCAAAAGCTGCCCCGTCACCCGATGAAGCGCAGTTCAAGCAGGAAGACAATGAAGGCGACGCGGTAATCCCCTCCCCGCCGCCACGTTCCCTGACCCGCTTCACCATCGACACCCGATCTACCACTTTAAACCCAGGCCAGGAACAAAAAGCGATATTATAATGTACACACACATATATAGAGAGAGACCTAGATATACAGTTAAACCCGCCGGAGGTGCTCCACCTGTGTGAAGCAATCGCTTTGCGGAAGGAGGCTGTTGTGGTCAAGTTTTGTCGTGTAAAACAGGAAATGGATTGGTTATAGAATTGCTGTGTGAGGAGGTCTCCGGTGAAATTCAACCTTCCTCCGAACTAGCTGCTCTCTCTCTCTCTCTCTCTCTCTCTCTCTCTCTCTTTGGGAGCCGGGATGGTCGAATGGTAGAGCGTTGGACTTCTAATGCTCGGGTCGTGAGTTCGATCCCGGCTGGGGCCAAATATTTGTGCTGGCTTTTTCATCGTTGCCCCGTCTTTGGTATCACCCTATGTGGTGGAAAAGGACGTTAAATCCCAAAACACCCACCACCCACTCTCTCTCTCTCTCTCTCTCTCTCTCTCTCTCTCTCTCTCTCTCTCTCTTTGCGTTTTTTTTGTTTTGTTTTTTGTTGTTGTTTTTTTTTTGGGGGGGGGGGGGCGCTACGTAAAAGTGAGCTTGGTTTGTTTCCATCTAGTCCAGTCTTGTCATATCGGCGTAAAAAAATGGAATAAGTGCTGGTTTTTCAAGAAAAAAGTTCCCCGGAGTCATATTGGCATACGCAAAAAAAAACACTACCCGGAGTCATTCAAGCGCGATCAAAGTGCCCCCTGACTCGAAAAAAGAGTTACTTTACCGAGTTAGATTGGGCCCGTATGTAAAAGTCGAGGTTAATTTAACCCACAGCTACGGGCCTAACCCAGACTAGGACAAAAGAAACCGGGAAACAAAATTATATTTTAAAAAAAAAAGGAGGCGAAGAATGGAAGAAATAAATCCTCCTATAACGGCTTAGGCATCTTGCTGGAATGGACCCTCTTCCTGATAAAACAGAAAAAAAAGAAAAGAAAATGTAACCCTAGAGCTAGTTTAGTTCGAGGTTAGACTCTATCCCGGGGCTAAAATCCCTAACCTCTACGTCTACAAGCGCAGCCTGCTCTCTCTCTCTCTCTCTCTGGCCTTCGGGTAGCCGCCTGAGACAGGTATGGTTGGTTGAGAAATGCCGACGTACGCCACAGCCAGGATACTATACCGACAGCGTACCAAGGCTGACCACAGGGTCGACATCAAAAGAACACACAGCAGCAAAGAGTCTGACTGGGCGTGTTCTCGGTTAATGGTGGAAAATAAGGGGTTCTGAGGCACGTCTTATTTTTTTATAGTCACCATTTCCTGTTCTTAAAGGTGACCGTAAGTAAGCGAATCAATGTCGATGTGAATGCTTCTGTTATGTCTGGGCAAGATGCACGCGCAACCGAAAGGGGAGCCGGGATAGCCGAATGGTAGAGCGTTGGACTTTCAATGCTCGGTTCGTGAGTTCGAATCCCGGCTGTAGCCAAATATGTGTGCTGGCCTTTTTCATCGTTGCCCCGTCTTTGATATCACCCGTATGTGGTGGAACAGGACGTTGAATTCCCAAACATCCACCCCCACCTCGAAAGAGGAATTTTTTTTTTTTTTTTTTTTTTTTAACTGTGAAACTATCACACTTTTTCCTACTGAGCATTAACATTAGCGGTGCCGCTTGTTTATGCTCACTATCTGTTTACTTGAACGACTTGTCAGTATTGAAATAAACCTGTTTAAACCAACCAAACTATCACACTTATCGCATCGCACAGTTGTGCTGTTACCCGAAGCACGAAATACGAGCGCAATGATAGGAATGATGTACACCAGTTATAGTTAGCAGAGTGCTACCAAAGATTTTTCAGCCGAACTGGAAGAAATCGCATAACATACCCACATGACACAGTGTGGAACACATACACAAGCAGACTTGCTTTCGCGATCGAAGAGGAGTGGGAGAGGGGAGTGCGGTGGTGGGGGTGAGGGGGTGGGGGTGTAGGGGAGGCGAGAGTTAGGGGTGGTGGTGGGGGGAAACAGTCTCAGACCCGCAGGTAGCAGTGGCGCCAGGTGAGCGAAGCGCGACCGAACCACCTGTGGATGCTCCTAGCGCACTCAGGTAGCACTGTGCAGTGTACGAGGGAAGGAGCAAAGAATTCGGTCTGTTACTGTAGTGTGTGTCTGTCTGTGCGCGTGGGTATCTTTTACTACAGGCAGCCCCTGGGGCGCGCGTTTTCTTGTGGAGTACTAGCCGGAGTGAGTGAGTCAAGTGGCGGTAGACTCTGGGTTAAAAGAAGGACTAGTGCAACTTGAGGCATCAGTGCACGGTATCATACCTATGCGAGTGTATGTGCCGTATGGGCCGGAAAAATTGTTTTCTTCATTATTTCAATCGTGTCAACATGTGAGTGTCGGTCCTCCTACACATGTAAGTTAATAACTTTTGTAAAAATTTAGTTTTCTTATTTGCATTTATTGTTTTTGTGTTTTCTCTTCTCTCTCTCTCTCTCTCTCCTCTCTCTCTCTCTCTTCTCTCTCTCTCTCTCTCTCTCTCTCTCTCTCTCATTGATCACTACCCCAACCCTCCTCTCTCGAATAATAAACTGAATTTAAAAAAAAAAAACAGTGCGGTTTGCATGATGGACAACTTTCCTCAGTCATGTTCATATTAATATAACCCTCGATAATTATGTGACTGGTATCCAGGATAGTAAACCACGAGTTACAACAGGCCGACACATAGTTAGTGAAGTTTTTTTCGTTTTTGTTGGTTTTTCTTTCCTTTTTGTGTCTTTTATTATTATTATTATTATATTTTTACTGTTATTTTCCCGCCCGCAAGTCATACAAACCGGTGGAAAAGTCGTGTGACGTGAGGGTTAGTCCGGACGCAAATCTCATGTAATCTCCCACCACACCGCCAGGCGTCTCTGCGGATGACGCCGCTCCCCCTTATCGCCTCCCCTTATCACCGATGGCATGCGACACGGTGTAGAGGTGTCTCCAAGCCCGATGAGGGACTTCTCCCTCGCTTTTCCATCAGCCGTGGGCAGGTCTTAGAGCCTCCTTGTAAGTCTTCTAGCTGCCCTTGTATTAAGCGGCACGAAGCACCTTGTCTGCATAAACCCTGGACGTGCCTGATTCGGGACCAGGATCTAATCCCGAGCACTCTCCCCTCAGCCGACAGGCTTTCCCTCCTACGTGACTTTTGCGGGTTCAGAGGGAGAGCACTGTTAAGTTTATGTCCGAGGAGGGATCAGAGTTATCTGGCGACTATGTCGAGGTTTATTGAAAGCCGCTGATCCGCTGCCACTCATTAAACCAATTAATTTGCTCCCGGCGGCCCGTCCACTCACGGGAGGGCCCGGAAATGAAGGCGTTATTGTAGTCACCTTAGCGAGAGGCGCCACAGAAGAATGAGAGGACGTCAGAGTTATGGTGTGTGAGCGTGCCTGTGGCGGGGTCGCGACAGCTTCACGCAGTGCATGCAGCGTCCACGGCAATTAATGAGTGTCACGAGGTTAAGTAAGGACGATGATATAGATGTGTCGGGCGGGTTTTCTCTCCAACTCAAAGATAATTCTCTATAGAACCCAAACTCTTTACCCTTTACCTCGAGACCGTCCTCAGTCGCCTGTAGAACCTTACTGTGAAAGCTCTTCACTTTTATACATGTACCTCGAGACTGCCCTTGCGCGCATGCGCCGCATTGTTCCTAGGTTGCTATGGTTCGCGCACGGGAGCAGGTCAGTGCTGCGGGTATTTTTGTTTTAATCTGGAATGTGTTATATTGTTTCATAAGTAAGAAGGGGAGCCGGGGTGGTCGAATGGTAGAGCGTTGGACTTCTAATGCTCGGGTCGTGAGTTCGATACCGGCTGGGGCCAAATATTGTGCTGGCATTTTCATCGTTGCCCCGGCTTTGATATCACCCTATGTGGTGGAAAAGGACGTTAAACCCCTAAACACCCACCCACCCTTCATAAGTAAGAAACGAGTCGCTCCTGGAGTTGAGCGTTTCGGAACCCTTGCGCTACCAGGAAAACTCACACTCGACTGTTCTTTGTTTTGTTTTTATTGTTTTGTTGTTGTATTTGTTTGTTGTTGTAGTTGTTGTTCTGGTTTTGTATCTTTTTTGGTAGTGTTTTTGTTGTTGTTGTTGTTGGTTTTGCTTTGTTTCTTTTAAATAGTTTTACTTTGAAATTTACTCTTCATTTTACTTTACAATCATTGCATTCAGACTTCTCACGGCCATTTTCTGCCTTCTCTGTTACAGATCTAGTCCTGATTGTCATCTTCACAAGATGGTGTCCAGAACGTCACTACTTCTTGCGCTCTTCGCACTGGTCATCGCAATACTGATAACGTCAACAGACGCCAGGTCACACCACTTACGTCACCAGCTGTTGGAGGGTCGGGAGCGCGGCCGTCATCGAAGCGGCTTCAGGGAGACCGGCAGCCACAGGCGCCGCAGCCACAGCGTCAGCAACAACAACACGCGGGGGTCCACCAGTAGAGACGACGACGACGACGATGATGGTGATGATGATGACCGCCGCGGCTATTACTACGACGCGGGGAGAGTGGACGGCATCACGGTGCCCTCGCTGCTCGCCATGCAGACCTTCGGACGAGGTGGTCGTGACCGCGCCCGCGGTGACAGTCGCGGTGAAAGTCGCGGTGAGGGCGACGGCGGCGACGATCCACGAACGGAGAGGCGCCCGATCCGCGGCAGTCGGAAGGCGGTCGTGGTGACGAAGAAGACGTACCTGAAGAAGGAGTGGTGCAAGACGCAGCCGCTCAAACAGGTCGTCCGCATGCGGGGCTGCCTCAGGACCAAGATCCTCAACAACTTCTGCTACGGCCAGTGCAACTCTTTCTTCATCCCCAAGAAAGCGCGGAAGGACAAGAAAGCCGAGGCGTTCATGTCGTGCGGCTTCTGCCGACCCCGGCGTTTCCGCTGGATTCTCGTCACCCTGCGCTGCCCTACGGGCAAGAACGGTATGCGCTACAAACGCAAGCGCGTTCAGTACATCAAGAAGTGCCGGTGTATGGCGCAGGACGTGGCCATGCCTCCTTTCTCCTGAGGAACTTCGCCGTGTCTAAAAACTGTAGTGGAAACAAGAGACGGAACTAACTGACTTCGTCCACGGACGTGGATGCGATGTGATGATGTGATGCTAGCAGGATAAGGCGTGTAGATGACTCGGTTTCAGTCTATCCAGCAACAAGTTCACGTGATGCGTTCCTCGGGTACTCTTGCCTTATGAGTTCACACACTGAAAGTTCGTTTTGTTCTCTGCGTCATCGTTCGACGGCCAAGGGCTTGGACCTGAGCAAGTCACAACACCTTTACAACACCAGCAGGCGTGAACTAAGCGATCGCCTACCGCTTGTTCATGACTATTAGGCCCACCATACACTAGCATATTCGCCCAAGGACACATCACGTCGGAGACCGAGCTCTTCTGAAAAGTACTGGACAAGTGACTTGGCCTCATGGTCGTCCTTGCAGCAGGGTGAAAATGCCATTCCGCGAGACAGACACAAAAAAGACTGACGTTATAGATACTTTACAAGTTTCAAAGTCGTGGTATTTTCTTAAAGACTCGATGCTTGCAGTCCACTAGTTTTCACGAGTGAGTGAGCTTGATCAGGAACGTTAGTCGACCACGCTTCTAGTGCCACTCTCCAAAATACACGGACTAATGGGAAGGACGAGACTGCAGTGCTGGAACCTGCACTGACTGTACAGTAACTTCGTTCTTTTCTTTACGTGGCCAGGTCTGCTGCTTCGAGTGTTGATAAGCCGGACTAGTCGGTTTAGGTCAAAGAACAGAACTTTTTGGACTGGCCTAGCGTCCTGTGAACCAGCTGTTCATGATACTCGTGGCGGCATAAATTGATGCAGTAGTTGCAATTGTGTTTGTCGTTGAACTGTAGCACGACTCTTGTGCTATACGTATTGCACTGTGTGCAGACGAAAATGGACCGAGGTGAGCAGAACTGACTGGCGTGTTAAAATCACTCTGTGTACCGGAACACTCAGGCCAAGTCTTATCCACTCTCAACACACACACACACACACACACACACACACACACACACACACACACACACACACACACACGCACGCACGCACGCGCGCACGCACGCACGCACGCACGCACGCAACGCACACCACATCGCTTGTGCCGGCAAAAAAAAAATCGTGTCTCATCATTGATATCGAACACAGAGATTACTGAACATGGTTCCGGTATGTTGCAACGTCCGTGATCCGACAAAACACGGTCTGGCTTCTGTGAATTCTGGCATCATTGGATGTTGTGGTATAGACACGTTCTGGATGCCTCAAGGACTCAAAGATTGTCAATGACTCCTCGCAACTCTACCTCCATTACAAGACAAACGTGTAAACACTTGGCCGTATATGGCCGCCATTTTCCATGTACATATCGTCCGTCACGAGTTGTGATAATGCGTGTTCACTCAAAAGTCATCCTAGGACTGGCAAGACTTGCCATAATTTATATTTAGACCGTGACTGTGTGTGTTGTAGGTCTACGTGGCGTATTTATTTCCGTACTGTGTTGTGAAGTTTTCTGTTGTTCTTTTTTTTTCCGGTGAAACATAGACTGCTCCTTCTCCAAGCCCTTCCCCGCACAAACCTCTCCTCATTCCCCCTCCCTTTCTCTCTACAACCCCCGCTCCCCCTCCTCCCCCCCCCCCCCCCCCCCTCCCCCCTCCCCCCCCCCACCTTTCCTCTCTTTCCAGTAGCCAACCCTTCCAGAATTATGGTGTGAGACAGTTAAAAGTGAAATGGCTTGCGTATGGGGTGCTTACGTTACAGATACAATGGCAAAGGTTTGCTGTGATGGTTTGCGTACTTGTACCTCGTTTGTGACGTATCAGTTTGGAGATTCGCATCAGCGGATCCAGGGCAATTCTAGACCTCATCCCCATACCTCACCCCCTCCAACCTCCCCCCCCCCCTTATGCCCCCCATCCACTCCAAGGGAACCTCCTTCTGCCCCCCCCCCCCCCTTTTGGTTTAAACAGGTTTACTGCAATACAAGTCGTACGAGTAAACAATTAGTGAGCATAGAAAAGCACCGCTTATGATAACTTGATGCTCGGGGGGTGGGGGGGGGGGGGGGGGGACTAGTACATATTGACAGTATTGCAATGGCAGGCTAAACTGGTCAGTAATTATGATAAATTAAAACTACAGGAGAGAGGGAGAGAGAGAGAGAGAGAGGTGCTATGTGTACTCACAACACCGAACAAAAAAAAATGATTAATTAAAAAAAGAAAAAATAAATAAAACAAATTTTAAAATTTGGGCTGCGCTAGACTCTGTCAAGGAAGTAACATGTAATATAACGTTTATCCTTCGAGAAAAAGTTACCTTTTCTCCCCCTTCCTCCCCCCCCCCCCTCGACCCCTACCCCCCTCCACACACTTCTCCCTGTGTGGGTTTTGAATAACCTCGGCCTCAAATGTGAAGTATCTTGCTTACAGTGACTATAAGTAAAACGGCCAGTAATTGTTTACCTATTCTTTCTGTCTGTATGTTTCTGTTTTTGTGTTCTTTGTATTTGATGTGTGTGTGTGTGTGAATGTGGATGGAAAAATGTCAGTGTGTGAAGAGAGTTCAAAATAAATGTACATAATTTATATCTATATATAGAACAGAAAATGTGTTCTGTGATAATTCCTGTACATAGAGCTGATGTGCAGCCCATGTGGCGCTCTGTTTCACATTGTGGAGATTTGTGTTATGTACTATTTATTTTAAGCACCGGAAGACATGGCAGTTTTTGTTTGGTTTTTATGTGTTTTTTTTTTTAATCGTGTTTTAAGAAAACCTGTCTGTACATACCAAAAAGCGAAAAATAAAAGTGTTGTTTTTTAGTACACGCAGATTTGAGTGTTTATGGGATTGTATGTCAGTGTTATCCTCTCCCCCCCCCCCTCTCTCTCTCTCTCTCTCTCTCTCTCTCTCTCTCACACACACACACACACACACACACACACACACACACACACACACACACACACACACACACACACACACACACGCACGCACACACACCGGCACACACACACACACACGCACGCCACACACACCGGCACACACACACACACACACACACACACACACACGCACGCACGCACGCACGCACGCCGTTTGGTGAGAAGAAGAAGGAGGGCCCAGGACTGTACTTCAGATGACAAAGGCCACTTTCTGGTACTTTGCAATGTTCACTGATGAAATGAAAATCTACCTGTATACATCTTTAGAAAAAAAATGTGTAATGCATCATTCCGCCGAACAGGTTTCAACATTCCATCAACAACACAAACTGTCAACGAGGCACTGATCTAAGAAGGGTGGGTGGGTGTTCGGGAGTTTGTCTTTTTTTCCACCACATACGGGTGATATCAAAGACGGGACAACGAGGCACTGTTACATGAACATGTCAGCAGCAGCAGCAGCTAAGTCTCACAAGCTACACTGAGAGGATGAATTTGTTCATCGGCTCTCGAAATTATATTCTCCATAACATCAGAGGTCCCATTTCTGAGGATCGTATAGGAAAGAGTCGAAGATTTTCCATTTGCTACTTACCATAGTCCGAAAATGTGAAGCGCTTACATTTCATGAATTAAACTTGTGAATGTGAAAATTGTCATGTAAGTTTGAGATGCGCCATGTTGCTAAAATCCATGAGCGCACGGAATTTATTTGACAGGGAAACCAGTAACTAAAACGCAACAGCCACAGCGTTTGATTTCAGCTCAAAGTCCGGTAATGAGGCGCAAAGACTTCGGAGTGAAGTCCCCCTGGATGAGTGAACAACAACAAACGTCTTTTTTTTTTAATAGGAAAGCAGCGAATAAAACTAGTTACAGTATCTTCAAAAATTAGACGCGTTCATCGGCTATGATTGCTTAACTAGAGATAAATTAAAATTGTACACTTCAAAGTAAAAGCAGTAGTGCCGGCACAAATTACGAGGCTGAAGTATGCGTTGTCATCGCGTAGAGAGAATGCCAGAGAATATTGAGCACGCAGTAACAGTGAAACCATCCCTGTACCGGGTCCGCGCTTCTCTTCACTCCTGCAACGACAGAACGATTATTGCCTGCATGAGTTGTTCCCCCGTGCATACGCAGACCCGCAGCATGCATACAGTTTTCGTGGCGGCTTTGTGCTCTGCCACGAAAAATGCGTGCTTGTTGCGACAAGGGAGACAACTCATGCAGGCAATAATCTCTAAACAGGCTGAAAATGTACTGTGCTGGTGAATGCGACAGTTTTCACCGCTTCTGTGCACACTGTGAAATAACACGGGGACCTCAAAGTTGTTCGCGACTGTCCACTTTCTTTGTCACCAAGTATTTTTTTTTTTCCTTCTTAGGTATCACTTAGCTCGGCTCGGCCTCGGTTAGCCCGTGCTCGGGTCGTGAGTTCGTATCTCGGTTGGGGCCAAATATTTGTGCTGGCTTTTTCGTCGTTGCCCCGTCTTTGATATCACCCGTATGTGGTGGAAAAGGGCGTTAAACCCCAAACACCCACCCCCACCCCACCCACCCCGGTTAGCCCGATTTGGGCCTCGTTGCAGGCGCCAAGAGAAGCGCGGACCCAGAACGGGGATGCAGTGAGAGAATAAGACGAGAGAGAGAGAGAGAGAGGCAGGCAGGCAGGCAGGCAGGCAGACAGAAAGACAGACAAAGGCATTTTTTTGTTATCAATCTCAGTCATCACCCCAAGAAAGGAGCAAGAAAAACAGGCACTAATTATAGCGAAGACTTTGTCGTTGAAATTTATATTATGCTGATTCAGAGCCTAAGGCTGGAAGGAATAACTTCACATTAAGTTTGTCTGACGGCCCCAGCAGTGAGACAAAGGAATGCATCTCTCTCTCTCTCTCTCTCTCTCTCTCTCTCTCTCTCCTCTCCCTCCCTCTCTCTCTCTCCCTCTCCCTCTCTCTTTCTCCTTCTCTCTCTCTCCCTCTCCCCCCTCTCTCTCTGTCCCCCCTCTCTCTCTCCCCCCCCTCTCTCTCTCCCTCTCTCTCTCTCTCTCTCTCTCTCTCTCTCTTGGTCAGGTTTTCCGGCACCGCAAAGAATCTGACTCTTTATCTTCCTCATTTCGCGAAGGTTTTTTTTTTAAGACCTGTTTTGTGGACGGAGTCTAAAAATACTCAAAGACACAACTCACACAAAGACCCTTCTGTTGAAAGAAAGAGGCCGCAGTGCTTTGGGGTCGGAGTAATTAAAAGTAACCTTTAAAGTGTTCCAACCCCCCCCCCCTCCCACTCCCCTTGTACTCCCCTTTCCGCAGTTCGGAGGTTTGTGCTATAGGGAAAAACTACGGTAAGTACTGTGCTTCAGTTAGTAATAAGCGTAAATAGAACTTTCGTTCCTACAAAGATCTGATCAAATAAAGCGTAATATGGTTCACGTTTGGCACATAGCGTGAAAAAGGGGCACCGAGTACGCTTGAGGGCATGAAAACCTTAGTTTATGGGTTTTTAAGAGCTGAACACAACCTACAGCAGGATAATGTAGTCACTAGTTTTTGCTGATTTTAGTGATATCCTTAACAGACTAGATAATGTGAACGGCTCTTTTCTCTGTGTTGTCTCTATCTGTCTGTCCGTCTGTCTGTCTGTCTCTCTCTCTCTCTCTCTCTCTCTCTCTCTCTCTTCGAGTCTCTCTCTCTCTCTCTCTCTCTCTCTCTCTCTCTCTCTCTCTCTCTCTCTCTCTCTCTCTCTCTCTGGTGTATACTTTTATACATGTGTGTATGTGTTCGTGTGAGAGTTATGCAATCTGTACATTAGCATTAGCTGATTTTAGTGATATCCTTAACAGACTAGATAATGTGAACGGCTCTTTTCTCTGTGTTGTCTCTATCTGTCTGTCTGTCTGTTTGTCTGTCTCTGTGTCTGTGTCTCTCTCTCTGTGTGTGTCTCTCTCTCTCTGTCTCTCTCTCTCTCTCTCTCGGGTCAACCTTCACAAAGGACTTTGTGTCCGTGTCGTACGTGAAAATACCGCCTATGGTCACTGTTGTGTAAAAGAGGTCTCTCCAGGAAAATGTTATGTTTACTTCAAAGTGTATACGAAACTGTTCGTTGTTGTGTAAGATCTGGCTATGACTACACAGATTTTTTCGAGTCGCCCTGTGGCGTTAAGCAAGGTTGTTTGCTGAGCCCAAGAATTTTCTGTCTGTTTATCAACGAAGTAGCAGATGAGATTCGGAAGGGGGGAAGACATGGCATAAAATTGTCACAGCTAATAGAAGAGATTTTTTCACTGTTGTTTGCAGATGATGTTGCACTTGTATCACACACCGTGGTGGGCCTCCAAAACCAATTAAATGTCCTGGCTAGAGCCTCGGCAAATATTGGCCTTAGAATAAATATGGACAAAACCAAGGTAATGGTATTTAGGAAAGGCGGTTATTTGGCGGCCAGAGAGAAGTGGTTTTTAAATGGGCAAAAAATTGAAGTAGTTAACTCATATACTTATCTCGGTTTTACACTGACAACCATGTTGTCTGCAAACATTGCCTTGGAAGGAATAGCTGTTAAAGCCAGGAAAAAAGTAATGGAAATTTTCAAATCTCTGTGGAAAATCGGCTGTCAAGACATCAAGGTGTATCTAAAGCTTTTTGACCTCCAGGTACAGCCTGCCTTGACCTATGCGGCGGAAATTTGGGGTTGGGAAGAGGTAAAGCAAGTAGAAGCGGTACACATGTATGCTTGTAAAAAGATTCTAGCTGTCAGTCAGAAAACTCCAAACACACTTGTGTATGGGGAGTTGGGTAGGTACCCCCTTTTTATAAACACACTGGTGAAAGTTGTAAAATACTGGCTACGTCTTTTGACACAGGATGAGGCCAGACTCCCAAGAGCAGCGTATGAATCGGCGAGAACATTGGATGACAAGGGTATAGAAACTTGGGCAACACATGTGAGGAAATGTATGTTCTCGTACGGATTTGGGTTCGTGTGGTTGTATCAGGGGGTCGGAAACAAAGCAATGTTTCTAAGAGAGTTTAAACAGCGCTTGGTGGACTGTTACCATCAAGACTGGCACTGGAAGATTGTCAATAGTCAGCGATATGTGAAATATAAAGAATTCAAACAGACGTTGCAGCCAGAGCCGTACTTAAACGAGCTAACTACCAGACATTTCCGCGATGTAGTTGTTAGATTCAGATTAGGAGTAAATGAACTTATGTCCAATAAACATAGATATGCACAAAATGCTAGTGCAAGATACTGCCCTTTTTGTCAGGGGAAAGAAGAGGACGAAGTACACTTTTTGTTCAGTTGCCCTGTGTATGAGCAACTCCGGACGGACAGATTCCCGAATCTATGCATTGACAACCCTACTATGAATGATATATCCGTGCTATTGAGTTTGTCCTTTGTTCGGACACTTGCAAAATTCCTAGTCGAAGCGTTTAAACTTAGAAATTATAAACTTGGTATGACATCTACATCCTTTGTAATGAATGATTGATACTCATTTTAGAGAACTATGCCATAAGAATGTACGCGCCACATGCCCCAATGTCACCAGTTGTAACCAGAGGGCTCAGCTGGTGGGGAGTGTTCCTTTTTGTTCCTTTTGTTCCTCTGTGTGTGTGTGTGAAGTGGGTATAAACTAGGATATATTCTATTGTACGCACAAAGTTGTCTACACGCAAAACAAAATAGTAAAGACATGCATACACATACTAGTAATATAAACTAAGGAACCGCACAGTTGGCAAGGACTGAGGCCAAAACAATCAAGCACACGACTATTTAAAAAATTCAAACTTGCGGGGTACAAACTAATGATGCAAATAAACCATCGTAATCTGTAGTGTATACATGTAACAGCATGTGGCCATGAATGTGGATACTTTATATGGTAATTATCTTATGCTTTTTCTGTGTTTTTTTATGTCTTTTTGTTTTTGTGTGTTTTTTTTCCCTTTCTTTAAGCTATCCAGTACCCACACGTGTCTTGCTGTGAAAATGACGACTGATCATGTATTGTGCATGTATAACTCCCCCTTGTTAAGGATCAAGTATCCAAACAATAAAATATGTCGAAGTCTCTCTCTCTCTCTCTCTCTCTCTCTCTCTCTCTCTGGTGTATACTTTTATACATGTGTGTATGTGTTCGTGTGAGAGTTATGTAATCTGTACATTAGCAAAGACAAGACCGAAGGCAGGACTGCGGTTCATAATCGTCTGTCCTTGGGAAGAAGTTACACTTCGTTTCATCTCTCTCTCTCTCTCTCTCTCTCTCTCTCTCTCTCTCTCTCTCTCTCTCTCTCTCTCGCTGGTGTATACTTTTATGCTTGTATGTGTTCGTGTGAGAGTCATACTATCTGTAGATTAGCAAAGACAAGACCGATGGCAGGTCTACGGTTCCTAATCGTCTGTCTTTGGGGAAGAAGTTACATTTCGTTTCATCTCTCTCTCTCTCTCTCTCTCCCCCCCCCCCCCCTCGGGTTCTCTCGCTCGCTTCCCCCCTGCAAAGGCGACTGTATTTCCTGTCTTAGTAGTAGTTAATCGTGAACACGGTAAATACCTTCAAGTGGTCGTCATACTGTTAGTTCGCCGAGTTGGCTGTTCACTGCCTTTCCGGCAGCTACCACCATTAACCGTTCTTCCCCCACCTCGGCCGGGTTGTGGTTCCTGCTCATCTTCCGACCAACTGCAACTTGAAGTTCCATCCCTGCAAAAATCATCGTTACAATTGTATTGATGATCCCTGGCAGAAATAGCCTTATCGGAGCACAAGGGAAACAATACAAGAAGAGAGATAACCCATTTTTGTTTGTTTTTTGCAACATTCAGTTGCCATGGTTTTGTCCCTTCTTTTCCCCACTAAAGAAGCTGACGTGGATGTTAGGAGGGGTCATTGGAGGCGTGTATGTGTGTGTGTGGGGGGGGGGGGGGGGGGGGGGGGGGGGGGAGTGGATAGTGAGACAGGGAGAAAAATCGCAAAAAGTGTTATCACCAACTGTTCGGCACATATTTCGAGGTTTTCTAGGTGTGGTGTGTCTTATTCAGTTGCTGTTCAAGAAACCCTTACAACTCCGTACGATGACGAATCTGACTGATTCGACTTAATTAAATTTTTCCCCTTCTCTCTGACATTCCAGAAATGCCCACACTGAGATCCCCTAACACAAACAATATATACACTCAAGCTAAAAAGGTGTAGCGCGGCGGAGCGGCGGCGACTGACTTCATAATTCCAAACTAATGACACACACAGACACACACGGAATTAATCCGGCCCGGGTAGAAAATCGCGTGAAAGTGCACCCTGTGCTACATAAAGACTTTTCTCCTCGGTCTCTGATTTCTTCTGGAAACAAAATTGTGGGTCAAAGGTCAGCGGGAAGAAGTGGCGCGGCGACAAAGCCAGTGTTGTTGAGACGCTCAAGGTATCCGGTGAACTGGCGGACCTTTTGGTAATATACCCGGGGTATTAAATGTTGCAATAAACCGCTCCCCACCTTGATTGAGCCATAAAAAGTGGCCGCGCGGACCAGAAGGCAAGAAAGGCGATAGGCTGGTGGGAGTTGGTTTTGCCACCGTGGGAGAGGGAAAGTTGTTTTGTAACAAGCCTCGGTTCCTGTGTCCTCGCCGGCTTTTTGTCTTGTCCCCATTCCAACACCTCTCCCCTCCCCTCTCTCCCCCTCTCCCGACCACACAAACACACCCACTTCATTCAGAAATGGCCAGGGCCCGTATGTAAAAGTCAAGGTTAATGTAACCCACGGCTACGGACCTAACCCAGACTGGGACAAAAGAAACCCAAAAGCAAAATTAAATACAAAAGGAAGCGAAGAAAGGAAGGAAAAAAATCCTTCTATAACGGCATAGGTACCTTGCTGGAATGGGCCCGCTTCTTGCTTTAAAACAAAAAACAACAGAAAATTTAACCGTAGAGCTAGTTCAGTTCGAGGTTAGACTCTAACCCGGGGCTAAAAGACCTAACCTCGGCTATTACATACGGGCCCTGAATGCTTGTCTGTGTTGATCCCCGAGTCCAGTGAAGGACACGACAGTGCTGGGTCGATCGCTCACATGATGACTTCACCGAAGAAACGTGTGCTTTCTGTAGTTGATTCATGTATATAATTATGTACATGTATTTAGTGTACCTTCGCATTTTTGAACAGACGTATCATAGCCAGTGACTCATAATTTATATGAGGGTGGATAGGGGGGAGGGTGAAGGTTTAACGTCCTTTTCCACCACAAACGAGTGATATCGAAGACGGAGCAAAAAGCCACTGAGCACAAATGTTTGGCCCCAGCGGGGATTCGAACTCACGACCCGTGCACTGGAAGTCCAACGCTCTGCCATTCGGCCACCACGGCTCCCCCAGTCATATAATTATGAACGTAACGTATCGATCGGATGTTCGGGACAATAATGTGATGTTTCTCTATGTCTGAACATCAGTTAGCCGAACAGACAGAACAGACAAAAAGAAGGGCAACGATGCAGACGATTCAAGCGAACAGGGTGGGAAATGCCTTCTGTGGACCCCATCAACACCAGAACAGTTCCACGGACAATCTTAAGGAGTGACTTTTGTCAGATGTGAAAGGAGAGCGTATGAGGTTTACCTGAGACATGGGTACTGACCTAACATCATGTCGAGGTGAAATGAACTACAGCTCCACAGCTAAATGTGTTGGTACACGTAGTATGCCGTTTCTCACCTGTCTCAGTCTCTGGGAAAATCCCCTTTTATCCCATTAAAATCAGCGAAGCGAGCACACGAAACATTACGGTGCGTGATTAGCCTTTTACATCTTGTGCTGACCTTTGACCTCTTCGTGTGATCGCGGGGCACCGGTTACACGACTGTGACCTCTGACCTCCCACACTAAGGTCGTGCCGGATTGGTTACCGTTCCACAGGAACTGGTTACAAGAGACAGGAGAGAATGCACGCGCTATAAACTCCGAGGGCTGCAATCAAAACGTAATTCAAATCGAAAAGCGCCAGGGACGGCGTCTCCCAGTCGTCCGTGGGGTGCTAACAGGCAACGAGGCAACGCGGGGTATATTCTCCGTCCACACAGATAGGTTTGCGGCCGTTCTTCCACGCACTCTGCGGACAAAGAGCACTGGCACTTAAATAGTTATTTTAGAACCTAACTTAATATCAAGACTGTTTTTAATGTGATTTTTTAATTCATAGAAATCTCTAATTTAATTGTAGTGTTTATTATGTATTATCTTATGTGCATTTTTAATTTGATGTGTATCACTGTCTTTGTTTGTCCACCACACTCAGATTTCCCTCTGGGATAATATTGATTGATTGACTGATTGATTAGACTGATTGACATTTCAAAGTAGGGGAAGTAAGTAAAGCCGAGAGCGCTACCTAGATCTATGAGATGTGTGCACTGTGCGTATATTGGACAAGTCTGCTTTGCCCTACATTGACTACAAGCCACAGTGGAGGAGAATGGGGGTCCTGTGAATGGTGAGACACCCTTAGATCTGTTAGGTGTTTCAGCGGCACGATGATACATATAAAAAAACTATACAACTATACTAAGTAATGTTAATTTCAAGTTCATCTGTGGCAGACAGTTACTCAACCAGTTCGGATCCCTTAACAAGCGACCAATGACCCCTTAATAAGTGACAAAACAGACCAGCACCCCCACCCTACACTCCACGCCCTACCCTCTGCACTCACCAAGCCGACTTGAGCCGGGGTTCAGTTATCAAGGATCATGACCTGTCTCTACTTTATTTTTAAGGACCATGACAGCTCATCAGCCTTAGGTTTGTGAATGACATCGCAACAACACCACATAAGGCCATTGACTGATTGAAAAAGAAAAAAAAAAAAAAAAAGAAACAAAGAAAGAAAGAAAGCAACAACAGCCAAAAAAAAAAAAAAAAGTTGCACTTTCATTCACGTTCACCCTGGCCCCCCTGTCCTACTATAAGACGAATCGAAACTTCACTCATGGAAGACGAAAAAAAAAAATCAGCCTTTTTAGTAGATCACTGGAGGTGGCGACGGTGTAGTGTTTGAGGCGTCTGTCGGGCCGGAGGTGTCTGAAAATAGACAAACAATACACTCTGGCTGTCGCCTCAACTCCTTTGATAATCGCTTGCGGCCCGGCAGGCCACAAAAGGCTGCGAGGTTTGATATCAAAACGTAAACAGAGGCACGCATGTTATATACGTTAAAAAAAAGAAGAAGAAAGAATAGGAGCCCCCTGTCTCTCACAATAGTCCGTCACACGACAGAGAGATAACAACGAACATGTGTCTCAGGTCGTAGATGTTGTAGGAGAGTATTGTGTGTGTGCACACAATGGCCAACCTCATACTTATGAAGTCGGGTTTTTCATGTTGTTGTTGTTGGTGGTGGTGGTGGTGGTGGTGGTGGTGGTGGTATTTTGTTTTGTTTTGTTGTTTTTTCGTTAACAGTCTGGTTTGAATTACTGATCAATAGTGTCCCGTGTTAGATAATTTACGGCTAATTCCAAGACCTCGTTCTGTCATCCTAGCATACTCATTTCAAAGAAACGTATCATGCAAATGCTCTCTTTTGACTCAGGGAGCCGGGATAGCCGAATGGTAGAGCGTTGAACTTTCAATGCTCGGCCGGTTGTGAGTTCGAATCCCGGCTGGGGCCAATATAATATTTGTGCTGGTCTCTTTTGGCTCGTTGCCCCCGTCTTTGACATCACCCATCCGTGGTGGAAAAGGACGTTAAATTACAAAAACCCACCCACCCAGCCTCGCGTGTTTGATCCCCCCCCCCCGCCACTCCAAACACCCCCACCACCACAACCACCACCACCACCCCTCCCCCCCCCCCCAAAAAAAAGTCCTTGCTCCTGACCCCCACGCCTACCTCTTGTTTTAATTCTTAAATTACATTTCAACTGCTCTAATTATGGCATCGCTGACGAAAATTCCGCCCATTCCAGAGTATGATCTGGAGACCCTGGGGTCTAGTGTCGGGCACGTTATCCGTGCGACCACCGAGCACGCTATGAGCGGTGACGTAATTTTATCCTGATCAGCGCCGCCCCCAGCAAAGGGAGGTAAGTTGGGTTTTTTTTGTTTTGTTTTGTTTTGGTCTTTGTGTGTGTGTGTGTGTGTGTGTGTGTGTGTGTGTGTGTGTGTGTGTGTGTGTGTGTGTGTGTGTGTTTCGTTTTTGTTTGTTTGGTTTTTTTGTTTTGTTTTGTTTTTTTTTGTTTTTTTGGAGGGGGGGGGGGGGGGCGTGGGGGGTGTTTTTTGGTTTTGTTTTGTTTGCTTTTTTTTTTTTAAACCCATCTTTGTTGTCCTGTTCCGGGACATTTTTGCTGCTTGATCTGTGTAAGATCTGCGGTGAGTTCGTACTCAAGACAAAGGCGGAAGTAGAAGAAAAAGTTTGCTTACTACACTGTACTTACATTGTTCGTTTCCTCTGTGTGAACTGAGCTTGTCTTGTCCAATTTCTCCATCACAGACAAGGATTAGTGAAGATGTAGCCGATCTCTCACACTGTCTGGACTGAATAATGTTCGGCTGGACTGTTCAGTTAGCCGGGCTGTTGCTATCCCCCCCCCCCCACCCCCGTCCTGCTTTCTAAGGCTGTTTCCAGTAATATTTTTGGCACGGATGTTGAACTCAAACAAGCCAGTCATCATCTGTCTAAAGGTTTTGACGGTTATGTTTGCAAACATACGCGAATTAAATCTCTCAGTGGATTTTTTTTTTTTTTTGGTGCGTGCGTGTGTGTGTGTGTGTGTGTGTGTGTGTGTGTGTGTGTGTGTGTGTGTGTGTGTGTGTGTGTGTGTGTGTGTGTGTGTGTGTGACAACACGGAACGTCAGTAAGACAAGATGGTCTAGCCATTGGACCACCGGCCCCCCAGCAAAGAAAACAGTCAGCTGGAGAGCTGGAGTGATTGTTATAAGCGATATCATCTGGTTAAGCAAGGGACCCCTGCAAGGCCAGTACGTGTTGTGACTCTGAGGTGCGGTCGTGTCATGTTTGTCTAATTATGTAGACACTTGTTGGGAAACGGAGCAAGCACTCTGCCTTTAAAATAAGCAGAAGTATGACGAGCATTTCAACAACGGAATTTGGAAACTGTCAAGACTGAATTGAATAGGGCATGGATCTGTCGGGGAGGGGTCGGGGGGAGGGGGGGGATGTGATGGGTGGGGGCGGAGGAGGCGGGAGCGGGGGCAGGGCTGTGTCATATAATGAAGAGAGAGAGAGAGAGAGCGACAACCAGGGGCTAATGGCGGGGGGTGGGGGGGGGTGGGCTCGTTTGGCAGTTTATAACTGGTGTAATATGAAAAACTTATCCTGTTTTAGATATTCAGGTATATAGGTAGCGTTCACACACACACACACACACACACACACACACACACACACACACACACACACACACACACACACACACACACACACACACGTGGCAATTCACTTGCATCAAATATCTGAAAAAGCTGACGTTCGGAGATTTTCACTAGACTAATATCTTATCAACAGTTTCGTTATTTTAATTCCAGTCAGTATACGCTGTTCGGCTGGCAATACAAAACACACTAAACCAGTGTGCGGCCCACATGTCAAACGACCCCTTCTACAATCTAAACGCAGTATCGGCATACTCCCTGTCCACCCATTCTGTGGTGTTGGATGGAGGTCACGACACATCGCGTCCTTGATCACACGTTTCCTGGTTCTTAAACGTGTTTACTGAAACGCGACAATACTGGCAGACAGGCGATAACTATCGCACTGATGAGATCCCGATGCCCAAAGCTACAGAAAATGTGAACGCCCTTGTAAAAAGGTCGTGTTGTTCAATACACGATTAAAATCTTAATTATGCCTACTGGCGTCACAGACACAGTGTATCGCCCCATGTGATCAAGCTTTCACACCAACTTTCCGCATTCGCGACATTCGCCTCGGCACAGTTCCGTTTCCAGGGCGGAAGTCCACCCAGCGCCGAAGGTAAAAACCACAGAGACAGACGATGTGCAGATTTATATCTGTGCATCGGTAATGCGAAGAAAACGGTAGAAGAAGTAGGTACGTGCGGATAATCAAAACAAGGCAGCACTTTTGGAACACACAGTTAAAATAGAGTTTTCACAATGAGGTGCCCCCGATTACGGAAACTACACCACACACGAATTTGTTGATTTCGACCGAAAAACTGCGAGTGCTAGAGTGGTGTAGTGACATTTTTAAAAAGTCACGAGAGGATCAAACTAATTACTTGAGGTGTCTATATCGCGATATGGTACGGGAGAGCTGGGACTGCCGAGTGATAGAGGGTTGGACTTTCAGTGCTCGGGTCGTGGGTTCGAATCACGGTGTAATTAGCCAGATGGACCCCTCCCCCCACCCCCTCCCCCTCTTCCTCCCCGGAGTAAGAATTTCTTTGCGATGTTTTTACTCCGGAGTAAATCCCTCGCAGAGTAAGTTTGTCTTATCGGCGCAGGCAGAGCACGGTACCGTGGAAGGCAACGTTAACGCATATTGAACCTCAGCAAAATCAGTTTTTAACTCCCGCCAAGCTGAGTTCGACGCCGAACAAGCCAGAAGAAGGTACATGCACAATTAGAGTAGAAACAGAAATGTTACTAGGTGATAGACGTGGGAAAACCCTACAGATGTTTCCTCCATCTCTGGCTGACACCTGACAGTTCCAGACAAGGCGACGCGACGGATTAGAGGACACGCCTTGTTAATCTCGCTAACGGGCTTCCGTCGGTACGGTATCTCCCCAGCCCTGCAAACACTGTCGATGCATTTAGGGGCGGTCGGTGGTCTAGTTGTTAAGACTTGGTTAAGTCACCAATGCGAGAGGTCAGGTTCGAGGATCGTCGGGGGTTCTCTCCGGGTACTCCGGCTTCCTCCCCCTCCGCTTTGGAAATGTTCAGCCCACCAAATCTGAAAAATAAATGCAATTCTAAATTTCGAAATTGAAATAGCTGAGCTGACCCTTCGCACCACGTGATTGTAATTGAAATTGGGTGAAGCGCCTATACAATACTCATTATTATTATTATTATTATTATTATTATTATTATTATTACTGGTGGCTATTTTTGGCGACTTGGTCGATCGACGTGTATTACAGGTATGGAAGCGTTGGTCCAAAGAAAGTCATATTTCTCTGCTGTTAGAAGTCGCAAAGCCGTGACGAAAATGGTCGCAATGGCCAAAGGAATCTTTTGGTTTAAACAGGTTTATTGCAATACTGACAAGTCGTTCAAGTAAACAGATAGTGAGCATAAACAAGCGGCACCGCTTATGTTAATGCTCAGTGGGAAAAAGTACATATTGACAGCATTGCAATGGCAGACTAGACTGGTGAGTAATTACGATAGATTAAAACTACAGAAGAGAGAGAGAGGGGGGGGGGGGGAATCTATTCATTTGGCAAACAACCTTGGAGCTTTGTAAGCGACAGTTTTTCCCATCAGGACCATTACGGCCATATAGACTTTAAAAACAAATGAATGTGCCCCTTCCTTGCTACCCTTGATTTCGCCGATGACCGAGGAATTTTGTGGCTCAGCCGGTCCAGCGTCTGACTCGAGATCGGGCGGTGCAGGGTTCGAATGAAATTT
>JACVVK020000453.1:462500-562269 GCA_018292915.2 Batillaria attramentaria
CGCAGGGCTCGGAGACCAACAGCAGACAGCTGCTGGCTCAGAGTCAGCGCAGGGAGATGTGGACGCAGGTGGCAGCAGTGGGAGTTCAGTTGACAGCAGTCACTACACAGATGTGAAGAAGGTTGTGCAAAAAGTCAAAGCTACACAACCACACGTGCATATCACGGCTGCTGAAGTTACTACCCTGCTGGAGAAACACAAAGAGCGAGCAGACAGAGTAGAGTTTGTGGCAGACATTCTCACGCAAAATGGTGAGCATAGCACACTGAAGAGCCGTGTCTCTGTGAGTGATGACATTTTCACCCAAGCCATGAAACTAAACACGGAGTTCCCAGGTGTAGATCCCTCAGCTATATATGACTTGTTAGAAAAGGCAGGAGACCAAACAAATCTGTTGCAATCTGTCCGTGAAACCCTTGCCAAGAAAACAGGCAGCACTAAAGTTTCCACAAAAGCTCCATCACTCATTAAAAACGACTCCATACCTGATGACCTTCGCAATGATCTTGTTTATCGGGACATGCGGACCATCTCGAAGATGTTTCCAGAAAAAGATCAGAATGAGATCTATGCACTGCTGGAGGCGCACTACTACAAGCCAGACCGCGTGCAGGTGGTCATCGAGGAGCTACTTAGGTCTGGTCACTGGAGCCAGGGAGATGGAGACACCAGCAGTTTGTCACACTCTCAGTCACTGGATGTCGCTGCTGATAGTAAGAGACTACATTTTATGCTTTTAAAAATTTATACAAGTTTGTAAAATGCCATTGTTTTTCACACTGTTTCTTTCTTTATTGTGTGTGTCTTCATTTTGACATTTTGTCTTCGTTTTGACATTTTTGTCTTCATTTTGACATCTTTGTCTTCATTTTGACATTTTTGCAGGGTCTTAATCTATGACGTGCTGTCAAACTGTGTGGATTTTTTTTTTTTTTTTTTTTTAAACTGCTTTCCCTTTCGGGAAATTTGGGCGCCTCCCCCGGGGGGAGCGCGTCGCCTTGGTGCAGCGCCACCCAATACCTATCCTTTTTTTTTTTTTTTTTCTTTCAATTTTTGCTGGGGGAGGAAAGCCGGATAACCCGGAGAGAAACCCCTGATGAGCAGCCCGGCAGCCAGGAAAAACTGGTATCACATATATCGCAAGCTCAACCTGGGCTCGAACCCACGCTTCATCGCCATGACATTGGTGATGGCCATTCAGTAGCGCAGCGGCTAAATCCGATGCGCTACCTATTAGACCACCGCTCACCCCTCCTTTTTTTTTTTTTTTTTTTTTGGATGAACTGTTTCTTTCCACTCTCACCAGCTGTGGTATTTTTCAAAACAAAGTAGGAAGGTAGTGAGGGTTCTAAACACCTGATCCTTCAACACTGGAGGCCACAAAGTGATTTTAAAAAAATGGTCATAATGTCAAAATGGAGCATCTTATCATTCACAAAAATTATATGTACTTGCATCCATAGCTGCCTTTAGACTTTGAGCCATCTTGTTCAAGGCTTTCTTTGTTTGTTTGTTTTTTTCTGGTGTATTCAGTTTGGTGTACACTATGAAGCTTGTGTTTCAGCGTCATCAGCACATCTTCAGTCAGCACTACATCCTTTGCCTGGTGACCTTCAAAGTGATGTCGACCACCTGCGTGACGTGTTTCCAGACTGTGACCCGAACTACATCTATGAGCGGCTGGAAGCCAACAAGAGTTCAGCAGACCGTGTCAGGATCTTGGCGGCTGAGATGTTTGAGCGCCGGGACTACCCTCAACTGAAAGAGGTCATAGAAAAACAGACCAAACAGGCACGGCGACAACGTCTGCAGAGACTGGACATCACCATTGAAGTAAGGATTCTAGGAGGGAAAAAAATGCTCAAAAACGTATAAACGTGTTTTCTTTTGGGTCAACCCATAAATGGCACAGCGATTTGCACATCAGTACACAACAAAACAACCAAAAAAAAAATGCCTGTGTTAGCAATCTCAAATGAATTCATAGATGGCAGTCTATCAAATCCTGTATGATTTTGCAAGCTATAAGTTGCTTGCTTTGGATATCACAGCACTATATTATTTTTTAACTGTTTTTTTTTTTTTTTTAGTATGATTTATTATATTTGACAAATAAACACACTTTGTCTGTACTTAATAACTATGAGTGAGTTCTTTGGTATTTTATATTTCTGTGCCTATTTCAAATACAGGCAGAAAAATATATAGTAGGTAGGACATTTTCCTTACGTACTTTGTTCTTGATAATGTACAAGCATGTTTGTTCCCATAACTTTGTATTGTTGTTATGCATTTACTTGCCCAGGACTTCCTTGCCAAGTTCCCAGATCCCAGCACAACATTCCGCGATGAAGAGAAAGAAATGAAAGAAAGTTACAAGGCCCATGTCACTGCGCAGCTGAGGCATGATTTTCCAGACTTCAAAATGAGTTACATCAGGTCTGCTTTAGAGAGACACAAGTCGCACTATCTGCACACTGTTCAGGAGCTTGAAGCCAAAATGGACGACATTCTTGGTGAGCATGAGTGGTCGAATGCCAAGTGGACCCTAAAAATGATGCTGTAATCCTTGATTCCACTGGGTTAGGGTTTCAGTTGGCCATTATTCATCTGAGCTGTCGTGTATGGTCATATTTCTGTCCACACCAACCCAAACTGGGGAAAATATTAACATTGCAAAATGATTAAATGACTTGAATTAGCGACAGTATCTCAGTACCAGTGTACTTCACTGAACCCCTCAGTGGAACATGTACAAGACTGTACTGTATCATAGTCGGGGTTAGCGTGTAACGGTGCATGGTTATACAGATGGCTAATTTTTGTGTGTCTTTTTTGTACAGTCAATGGAGGACGTTCCAGAAAACTCCGCCCAAGTCCCAGAGCAGAAGCACTGTCTTATCCAGATGAGCCCGATGAGTACTTTTTCTATGAGCTGTGGTTCAGCAGAAATGAGCAGAAGGTGAAAGGTACAAACAAGAATGTTATATTCATGTAACCTCTGCATCCAATCAAGAGCTGTACTTTAACACTAATTTAGCAATATCATCGTTGTGAGCACCAAAAAAACCCGAAAACAATTTGGAGTACTATGTCACCTTCACATATTGTGTGTCACATTACACAGAAAGTTTGAATGCCAATTTATACCGAATCTGAGTGCATTTGGAAATGTTCATCCACTTATTCTGTGTGCCGAACTGAATTTTCCAGACTATTTCAGCCAGAAGGAGGCCGCACGGAAAGCCAAGGTGGAAGCAGCGCGTACCAACAATGAGCTGTACGAGTGTGGCTGCTGTTTTGAGGATGAATGTCTCTTTGAAGAGATGAATGCATGTGCGGATGGGCATCTTTTCTGCCGGCAGTGCATCGCTCGATCTGTGGAGGCTGCTTTTGGTGAAGGTGTGAATCTCCTTACATTCTGATTGAGACTCAAAACAAAGCGAGCAAACCATAGAAACAAGGAAAGAAAAAAACAAAAAAAACCAAACCCAGAGAGAGTGAATTTAGGGAAAAAAAGAGAGTGTGGTTTTACTGTTGATTTCAGTTTTTCCCCCAGTGTTGGCAAAGAAAGGATGATCATATACAACTGGAAGCTGTCCTGACCCTGAGGATAAAGCACCCAGTTTTACACGTCAGCAGAGAGTCTTAAGAAGCATACTAAAATTTGTATCATTTTTTCATACATGTAATTCTATTTTGCATGCATTCATTTGTGTCATTTTATCACTTATCGGTACATGTAATCCTATTTTGCATACATTCATTGCAGGTAAAACTGCATTCCCCTGTTTAACGGGGTCTTGCGAACATCAGATTCCGCTGTCTGTGTTGAAAGATGTCCTGCCGTCTACCATGTTCTCGAAGGTTTGCATGGAAACAGTTTGCATGTGTGTGGTGTGTGTGTGTGTGTGTGTGTGTGTGTGTGTGTGTGTGTGTGTGTGTGTGTGTGTGTGTGTGTGCACTCACATGCACACCAAAGTTTCATTTTCATTTCAGGGGCAGTATTACATGTAAAAGTAAAAACTTTTAGATGTTAACACTCACTTGAAGCATGATAAGAATGGACGATTGATGTTTACACTTTACAGCACTGCTCTAGCAATGGTAGTTGCTTTGTGTGTTCTAGATGCTGAGGAAGATGCAGGAGGAAGAGGTGCGGCAGGCAGGGATCCCAGACTTGGTCGAATGTCCCTTCTGTAGCTTTGCCACCATCATGGCCAATCCAGAAGACCGTGTGTTCCGTTGTCTGAACCCAGAGTGTCTCAGGGACTCATGCAGGTCAGTATCTGGCCATTGTTCAGGTTTGTTGTTCTGTGAAGTTTAAGTAAAGGTATTGAACAGTCAAAGATTTGTTCTGTATAGTATCATTCTGTGCACTGTTTCTCATTAATATCTGAAAGAGGTTTTATGCTTTAGTCTTGTCTACATTTGGGAACAGGGACTTTCTTTCCTTTGGGTTTTTTTTTTTTTGTTTTTTGTTTTTTTTTGGTAATAAAATTACACAATGTTACCAAAATTTAAGTTAGTAGGAAGTTAATCTTTTCATATGTTATTACTTTTATTCACTGAACTGCCATAATTGTGCAAAACATGTACAACAGCTGTCTTTGAACACATTTCAAAATCATCTATACATTAAGAACTCTAGCTGTGTGTCCGGCATACGGCATTGTTGGAAAAAAGTTTTCGTTGAGCGTGTTTGTGTGTGCATTCCAAACAGTTAGTGGACTGACTGGGCCCCTCTGGTATTACTCTAGTAAAATCTGTATGGGTTGTCTTAGACACATTTGCAGGAAGAAGTGTTTTACTGTTTTCAGGCTTTGTCGAGAACCTAACCATGTGCCCCTGAAGTGTGAGGAAGTGGAGAAACAAAATGAAACGGACATGCGCACTTTCATAGAGAAGCGTGTGACCGAGGCCATGCTTCGCAAGTGCCACCGCTGTAGCAAGCGTTTTGTGAAGGACGTGGGATGCAACAAGATGACATGCATCTGTGGCGCCACCAGCTGCTACATCTGTCGGGAACCAGACATCGATTATGATCACTTTAATGAGGGCAGGTAGGGTTGCTCAGTATGACATGTTTGATGTACCAGGTCTTGTGATTACATAGCAGGTTACCCGGCTATGCAATGAGAGATAATAATCCGGTGAATAAGTGGAAAAGGTGGATATAACATTAATTTGGGTATTTTCGGAGACTTTGCAGAGGTACCCGGCTTTGCCGAGGAATCATATGGTGGTAGGTAATATAGAAACAACTGTAAAATGGACACAAAAACACACACATACACACAGAAAAAAGCTGAACAGTTTAAAAAAAAAAAAAAAAAAAGCACCAACCAAAGCCACTTTGTCAGTACCGAAAATTTAATGACTCTTAAGGCTTCCGTCACTATCTTTACTTAATAATGTGTCTGAATGTGATTTAGTGAATTTGTAATTGGTGTGTGTGTGTGTATGTATGTGTGTGTGTGTGTGTGTAGGTGCGGTGAGGGGGACATGAACATGGTGCATCAGCGGGAGATGGAGGAAGCGGCCCAGAAAGCAAAGGAGGAATACCTGCGTGATCATCCAGAGGCTGCTGACATCAACCTCAAATACGACCCCATGCAGCATGTCAACACTGGTGAGAGCTCTGTGTATGTGCACATGCATGTGCAGGTGCACAGGTGGCTGTGTGTGTGTGCATAGGTTTTCACATATTAGATATAGCATTGTAGGCGATTGTCACTTTTGTTTGTTGTCTTTTTTTTTTCTTTTTTCTCCACAGTAAAAAATCAAGAGTATGTTTGATAGAGTCTTGGATTGAAAAAAAAAAAAATCAAGAATTTGTTTGATAGAGTCTTGAATTGGAAAAAAAAAAATCAAGAGTTTGTTTGATAGAGTCTTGAATTGAAAACGCTGGTACAGTATTCATCTTTTTTTTTTTTTAAAAATTCACACTGACACTGAACAGAGAAAAATATAGTTGCTATGTGCTGGGAAACTTGCGCTTCATAAGTAATTAAATGGACAGATGTAATGGATGCTGACCCCATTTCATGCACAGGAAGTGGAGGATCTCTTTGTTGTTACTATAGTATACACATGCATTGACCGTGACTCAGACAGTGGTCATATTATCCTGGGTGAAATGTCTTTGCTGCTGGCGTTCGCTGCATAGTTTTATAGTACATGTACAGCATGGAATCACCTTCTTCTGCTTCTCCTTTTTTTTCTTCTTTTTTTTTTGTCTGTGTTTGCTTGGGATTGAATGTATTGCAGATGGCAGTTTGGCTTGTTTGTGGTGGTGGTGTATAATGTGATCATAGTGTTTGCCTCTCTGCCCCTTCCTTCCAGAGCCATCCAACCCTAAACCACTCTTTCATTTCGGCCTCCGTGATTTCCTGTTTGTCAATTCTGACCATGAAATTGAAGAAGACACTGATGAAGAAACGGAGGAAGATACTGAAGAAGACAGCGATGAAGAGAGAGATGAAGATAGGGAAGACGATAGTGAAGGAGATAGTGTTGAAGAAACAAGTGAAGGTGACCCACATGGGGTGTTTTTGAAATGTAGTCGCGAATTTTTCAAGTTGCATTGAAATCACCTGCACAGCTGTCACCTGAGCCATCATAGACCGTCCCACACCCATCCACCCTCCTGAACCTCCTCTTTAAACTTCCTTATCCTTTGCTCCTTTATCAGTTTATGATAACATATTCGTGAATCTGCATCTACTCACTTTTGTGTGCCTGTTTATTTTGTTCCTCAGCTTTCTGGCCCTCTTTCTCCTTCTTTCTTTTTTTTTTAAAGTTTTAGTCACTGTAGCTGTGACGATCACAAAATTGCGAGAAGGAGAAAGTGGCACGTCTCTCAATGTAACACTTTCACTAACAGTAACACAGCACTCTAACCTTTCATGATAGCACTTGGCATTAAATATCTTGAAGATTTTTTTTTTTTTTTATATAATGATTTTGTGTGTTACTGTTGCAGTAATGTGCACATGTGTGTACCTGTGTCACAGACTCAGGTTTAAGCCTTAAGCGTTAAGGTGAAACGGCTGCATGATTATAGGTAGTGAGCTCGAAATCATAATGCCAGTAGTTCACCAGTAGTCTTTTTTTTTTTTTTTTTTTGATGGACCAGATGTCAGCTGAGCCATTTGGCAAAGATCCCAAGGACTGTCTAGCAGACACCCTACCTCAATACCCCAGAATCCTGCCCTGCCCCACCCACACCCTATTACTAGTGTTACATTACTGTCATAATAGTGGAGACAAAAGCAAACTATAGGATGAAGGTTTTTGTTTTCCCACGTCTCTGAATGTCTCTTGTTCTCCAGGTACTGATGTGGGCAACCCGTTCGGTCATGATCATGATGATGGTTATGATGATGATGAAGGGAGCATCATCGATTCTGATGCACGTGATGATTCTTACTCCGATTCTGATGATCCCTATTGGTGATAGCAATGTGTGTTGCACTTTGGAAACAAGATGGGTGAAAAAAGTCTCAGTTTCCTGAGAGCACATGTTATGTGCAGTTATGCCAGTTGACAATAAGCTGATAGTGATATATTGTGGAATTATTGGGATTTTTTGTTGTTTTGGCTTTTTTTTTTTTTTTTTTGGGGGGGGGGGGGGTGCCCCAACTCTTTGCTGTCTCCAGTGGAGATTCCTCCTGGGTCATGGATGGAATCCACAGAGGGCTCGGAGGTAGGGGCAATCTTTATTATGCACCGGCCCCCGTAGTGTAGTGGTTAGCATTTCGGACCATGGACCGGGAAACCCGGGTTCGAGTCCCAGCCGAGGCAAGCGGGATTTTTCATACCTAGGTTGGCTCCTACCCAGAGCGGGTGTGCTATGGGCCCAATGGGGAGGCTGTTGCCACACAGCCGAGACTCACCAATTAACACGGATGCGACTTTGGAGGTGTTTCCCTTGGTATGACACGTCTTATGATGTGGATGATTACACGGCCGGCACTGCAGGTGCCGTAGTTCCCGGGCCTGGTTAATGCCAGGATATTCATGACAGGAAGCGTGGAAATGCGGCCCTGCCCCACAGTCCCAAACCACACAGACCCCCATAACATCATCTTACCGTCATCCTCATCTCCATCATCATGCATAATAAAAATTTCCCCAGCTTCCGTGCCCTTCGTGGATTCCATCCATTACCTGGGAGGAACACCACTGGAACTGGCAAAGAGTTGGGGCACCCCCCCCCCCCCCCAAAAAAAAAAAAAAAAAAAAAAATCTTTATTATGCATGGTGATGCAAATGAGGATGATGGTATGATGATGTTATGGAGGTCTGTGTGGTTTGAGACTGCGTGACTGGGCCGTATTCCACACTTCCTGTCAGAAATATCAACCAGGTCTGGGAACTATGGCACCTATGGTGCCAACCATGTAGTCATCTACATCATGCGTCATGACAAGAGAAGCACCAACCATGGAGTCGGCGAGTCTTGGTTGTGTGGCAACAGCCTCCCCATTGGGCCCATAGCGGATCCGCTCTGGGTAGGAGCTGATCGACCTAAGTAGAAAAAGACTCGCTTTCCTCAGCTGGAATTCGAACCCAGGTCTCCCAGTCCATGGTCTGCAGTGCTAACCACTACACTAGGGGGCTGGTATGTTGTGGAGTTGTAGTGAAGAGTTATTTTCTTCCGTGTTTACCTTAAATTTTGTGCATACCTTTTTTTTTTTCTTGTTTTGATTGTTAATAAAAAATACACTTTAGTAGAGAGACAATTTTTGCTAACACACTCTGTCAGCAATGTTACAAGTAATTTGATGTGTTATGTTCAGCGTACACTGTTATCAAGTGATCATTTCTGAAGTTTTGGAATGTCAAAACCTGAGGCCAGGGCTTCCTCGTAAGATTGCAGCTGCACTTGCATTAATTAAAAGAAAAAAAAACCCCAAACAACAACAACAACAACAAAAACCCGACCCCCCCCCCCCCCCCCCCAAAAAAAAAACAAAAAAAACAAAACAACAAAACAAAACAAAAAACCCTTCAGTTGCAGAATATATTTTTCATTTTTAGGTATGTATATACTCAGGGAAAATTGTATATATGTAAACAAAACATTTTTCTATTTTTTAAAAAAGTACCAGTGTGTCAGATTTTCATCACAGACATAAGAAATCCAAGCTTGTTCCTTTTCGAGAATTTAAGAGTACACACGCATGCACTGACACACGCACCCACACACCAAAACCATCTTGATATATTCTTTTCTACGTAGTCATCTTTTCATCCCTTTGTCTCAGACTGACTAGGTCCCACAAACGAAACAGTCACCAGTCCAAACCCATTCTATTTGTGTGACAAATGGAAATCAAAATACTTCTCTGTGATAACTACAGCCGGTGGGCATAGGGAAATCTATGTGACTGATTTTTTTGTCATTTGTGTGATTTGATTTTTCATATACATAATTTTCAGATGCTAAACATGTTTGTCTTTATTTCACAGTTGTTTGTTTTTCTGTGATAAGTTATAAAACAACTTACTGTCATATCCCATCAGTTGTTCTATTAAAGATGCTAAACATGTTTGTCTTTATTTCACAGTTGTTTGTTTTTCTGTGATAAGTTATAAAACAACTTACTGTCATATCCCATCAGTTGTTCTATTAAAGATGCTAAACATGTTTGTCTTTATTTCACAGTTGTTTGTTTTTCTGTGATAAGTTATAAAACAACTTACTGTCATATCCCATCAGTTGTTCTATTAAAGATGCTAAACATGTTTGTCTTTATTTCACAGTTGTTTGTTTTTCTGTGATAAGTTATAAAACAACTTACTGTCATATCCCATCAGTTGTTCTATTAAAGATGCTAAACATGTTTGTCTTTATTTCACAGTTGTTTGTTTTTCTGTGATAAGTTATAAAACAACTTACTGTCATATCCCATCAGTTGTTCTATTAAAGATGCTAAACATGTTTGTCTTTATTTCACAGTTGTTTGTTTTTCTGTGATAAGTTATAAAACAACTTACTGTCATATCCCATCAGTTGTTCTATTAAAGATGCTAAACATGTTTGTCTTTATTTCACAGTTGTTTGTTTTTCTGTGATAAGTTATAAAACAACTTACTGTCATATCCCATCAGTTGTTCTATTAAAGATGCTAAACATGTTTGTCTTTATTTCACAGTTGTTTGTTTTTCTGTGATAAGTTATAAAACAACTTACTGTCATATCCCATCAGTTGTTCTATTAAAGATGCTAAACATGTTTGTCTTTATTTCACAGTTGTTTGTTTTTCTGTGATAAGTTATAAAACAACTTACTGTCATATCCCATCAGTTGTTCTATTAAAGATGCTAAACATGTTTGTCTTTATTTCACAGTTGTTTGTTTTTCTGTGATAAGTTATAAAACAACTTACTGTCATATCCCATCAGTTGTTCTATTAAAGATGCTAAACATGTTTGTCTTTATTTCACAGTTGTTTGTTTTTCTGTGATAAGTTATAAAACAACTTACTGTCATATCCCATCAGTTGTTCTATTAAAGATGCTAAACATGTTTGTCTTTATTTCACAGTTGTTTGTTTTTCTGTGATAAGTTATAAAACAACTTACTGTCATATCCCATCAGTTGTTCTATTAAAGATGCTAAACATGTTTGTCTTTATTTCACAGTTGTTTGTTTTTCTGTGATAAGTTATAAAACAACTTACTGTCATATCCCATCAGTTGTTCTATTAAAGATGCTAAACATGTTTGTCTTTATTTCACAGTTGTTTGTTTTTCTGTGATAAGTTATAAAACAACTTACTGTCATATCCCATCAGTTGTTCTATTAAAGATGCTAAACATGTTTGTCTTTATTTCACAGTTGTTTGTTTTTCTGTGATAAGTTATAAAACAACTTACTGTCATATCCCATCAGTTGTTCTATTAAAGATGCTAAACATGTTTGTCTTTATTTCACAGTTGTTTGTTTTTCTGTGATAAGTTATAAAACAACTTACTGTCATATCCCATCAGTTGTTCTATTAAAGATGCTAAACATGTTTGTCTTTATTTCACAGTTGTTTGTTTTTCTGTGATAAGTTATAAAACAACTTACTGTCATATCCCATCAGTTGTTCTATTAAAGATGCTAAACATGTTTGTCTTTATTTCACAGTTGTTTGTTTTTCTGTGATAAGTTATAAAACAACTTACTGTCATATCCCATCAGTTGTTCTATTAAAGATGCTAAACATGTTTGTCTTTATTTCACAGTTGTTTGTTTTTCTGTGATAAGTTATAAAACAACTTACTGTCATATCCCATCAGTTGTTCTATTAAAGATGCTAAACATGTTTGTCTTTATTTCACAGTTGTTTGTTTTTCTGTGATAAGTTATAAAACAACTTACTGTCATATCCCATCAGTTGTTCTATTAAAGCAAGAACATTTGTGTAGTGTTTTCTTTCTGCATACAGTTGAGAATGGCGTATGTGCATGTGCGTTGATGTTCGTTTTTCAGTACATTTCTGATTCCTTGTTGATTTCTGTTTGAGTAGCAGAAAGTCATTTCATTATTCATGTTGGTAGCTTAATGCATGCCACTGGTTTGCCTGTCACATAAAACTGATCTCACAGACACACACACAAACACACACACACTTGCGCACATGCGTCTTTGGGAAACATACATATACTGACGTCCAAAAGAAACGCGAAAAATTACTTCCATCTTTCAATTCATTTTTTCCGGTATTAACAAAATTTGCGTTATTTTTGGCACCCAGTATATCAAGACCGATGTTTGAGGGAAGCGTTCTGTGAATTTTACCGCATCAGCGCACTTGCAGTCCACGTGAAGCCCGAGTTAGCTGTGACATTTTGTATGCAGTTCAGCTGCATGTGCAAGCAAAGCACAAAAGCTGAGCAGTCAGTAGTGTTCACTGTCACTAGGGGATAAAAAGGGCACAAAGATACAGGTTTCATCAGTCCCTCATTCGACGCTATCACGATGCCACGACTCACTTCTGCACAACGCGAGAGGGCCATTGGACGTCTGCAATCTGGGGACACGCCAGAAGCCGTGGCTGCGACTTTCCAATGCCACATTTCCACCATTTATTGTCTCCAGCATCGGTTCGTGACAACTGGCGTTACTGCTGATGCCCAGCGGAGCGGCAGACCTCGAGTGACCACGCCAAGGCAAGATCGCCACATTTTCCGCATCCATGCTCAAGATCCCTTCAGAACAGGTGCAGAAACAGCCAGAACTGTTATAGGGACACACCAGGCACCCATTTCTAGGCAAACGGCCAGCCGGCGACTGCGCTCCAGGGGGCTGAGGAACTGCCGTCCAGCCAGGGGACCCGTCCTCACCGTGCGCCATAGACAGGCACGCCTGCAGTGGGCGCAAGGCCACCTCAACTGGAACAATGTTCGCTGGCATAACGTGCTTTTCAGCGATGAAAGCCGTTTCTGCATTGACCATGCCGACGGGCGTCTTCGGGAATGGAGAAGAAGAGGTGACCGCTATGCTGACAACTGTGTCGTGGAAAACAACGCCTGGGGCGGGCCCAGCCTCATGTTGTGGGGTGCCATCGGCCACAACCAGGTGCTGGGACCCGTCATCTTCCAAGGCCTGGGTCCTGGACGCGGCAACGGCATCACAGCGCAGCGGTACATGGACCAGGTGCTGCACCCTCATGTGCTGCCCTTTTTTCAGGCCCACGGGAACTGGGTTTTCCAGCACGACAACGCGCGCCCTCACACTGCCAGGGCTACCCAGGACCTCCTGCAGCGCTCGGGCATCCAGGTGATGCCTTGGCCAGCGTTATCTCCTGGCATGAACCCTATTGAGCAATTTTGGGATTTGCTCCAGACACAGCTCAATAGGGTGGTCCCAAGGCCCACAACTGTCGCTGAACTTGATCGGGCCGTCCGGCAGGCCTGGGCAAACATTCCCAGGGCAGCCAGCAACACGATGGTCCGCTCAATGACCCGCCGCTGCCAGGCCGTCATCGATGCTAATGGGGGCCATACTCGCTATTGACTGTTCTGTTAAGCGCAAATGGCGCATCGTCACCGCAACCTTACTGTGTTATGGACAATACGTCAGTGTTGTGCTGTACAAAAAATTGGACATTATTAATGAAATTTGAATTTTGGTACGATTTTTTCATTACGCAATAAATGAAACTAGACACTGTTTTTCGCGTTTCTTTTGGACGTCAGTATACATATCAAAGTGCCACATATCGGTGGACAGTACATGTCGCCGTGCACCAGAATTACTGAATTGCAAAATTCATTTCCTCCCAAAAAAATGTGCACACGTGTCCTCCAATTGTCCTGGTTTGCTGGTGCTAACATTGTGACAAACCGCATTTAAGGGGTTTTCATTGATTGTGTGTTTGCCGTTTTCAAGGGTGTATTTTCATGTGTAGTGTTAACTAGTGTTTTAGACAGGTAGTACTGTACTGGAGTTTATCCCAGTCTACCTAACGTTTTCACGTGCGGGAAAATGCCTATGCACGGCTATAGCGGTTGCTTGAGTTTTACTCTGTACGAGAGACTGTTGTAACACAAGTAGACCTGAGTTGTTGTCAGCTTACGAAGTGAGCAATTGCGACAAAGATTGTGCGCAGTCCTACTATTGACCGGTGGAGGGAACAGGTCTCTTTTTTCCCCACCCGGCTTCTTTGTGTTCCGTATGCCATAGCGCTACAGGTATGTTTGATTTTTGAATATTGTTTGTCTATTTCAAGACCAAGTGGACTGTTTGATAACCCTATGGATAATTTGATGCTATTATGATGTATATCTGATTAAGTTCTGAATGTTGGACTTCTCAAAAGGTTATTTAAATGAGAGAATTTTTGGTAGGATGTTTTGAACTTCATTCTTGTGAGGAATCAGTTGTGAGAATATGGTTTGAGGTTGATGATGAGGATATAAGTTTGAACTGTTTGATATTGTATAGGTACTTGGTAACTGGAAGGTGAATTTGTTGATAATTTCTGATATCAATTCATAACTGGAACTTTCGAGATCGATGTCAGATGTTATTGTTGTTGAAATGGAACTTTGTTCAAGATCAAAGTTAGTTTATGGAGAAGAAATACTATCCGAGATAGTTGTAGTAATTACGGGTTAATATTGTACAGGAACGACGCCGGAGACCCGGTGAGCTGACCGCATTGTAATATGTCCGCCTGATCAGCGTACACGACACCATGTTTGTCTTCTATTGTCTGCCCCGTCGTTGTGGAGCTTGAAGCCAGCGACGTGTGTTTGTCTCCCTTGAGATCACGTGCAGCCATCCAGTCGAGCGCCGTGTCAAGGTGGAGCTATCCCTGAGTCTGATGGGGTACACCATCCTCAGCGTATTATTTGTGAAGGTGTCTGCGGTCCAGCATCGTTCAAGTCACTTCCAGAAGAAGTGCTACCATTCACTCATTCCAGGAGAAGGTGAAAAGATTTGAATCGCCCGGAATTCCCAGAGGAATCGTCTGGACTCAAGTGTATATATAATTTCTATTCAAGACCAACAAGTCTTCACCCAGTCTACAGCATCGTGTCGACCAAGCTTGTTGAGTTCATCTTGTTTATTTCACTGTATTCATTTCACATCTAATTGTGTATAGTGGGTTTTGTCCGCGTTGTAGTACATTTTATATCCAGGCACATATCCTTAGAATAACCGTTGTGCTGGTGAAATTGGAGGTTTCTGTTTATCAGCTGTGGACGTAATTAAGCCTTAAGACTATTTATTAATTCGTTTGATTGTCTGCTTGTTTTCGTGTATAAAAGGTCTCAGTCAAAAGAATAACTATTTGCTTGTGTGTATGAAAGGGAGTTGATGACGTTTGCATGCGTGCCTTTCTGAATGTCTGTGATGTGAAAGCGGAGTGAAAGTGTGAGACCGCCTTACGTTACAAACATCAAATGTCCATTTTCAGCATTGTCACACATATAGCCAGAACCACAAAACTAGCACATTTAGTACTCTACATTAGTGCTTCACATGTCCCAATGTTCAACATCCACTGGGCCACCGGGGCTTACAAAAGCTCGGCAGCCGGAATACTGCGGTTGCCGATTCTCGTTATAGCGCGTGAACATGCGTGAACGTGCGCGGTTTTGGACCGAGACTGGGCTTGATAGACTCGGCATGTGGGCTGCTCGAGTCACACACGATGCCGCACTACCACTGCGTTGCGATCGGCTGCCAAAATGGCTCGAGAAAATCAGATAAGCTGGAGAAATTTCCAGAGATGGTCTTACCTAATGGTGAGATCGTTCAGTTTGAGCCCTTTCCTTCAAAAGTTTCAGAGCCGAGACTCAGAAATTTGTGGATAAAAGCGATTCGAAGGCAGAACTTCTCCGCGTGGCAAGACCGAGTTTCTCGGTTGAAGCGACTGCCGATCTGCTTCAAGGGCTAAAGTGATAAGCTGCGCTTTTGTGTAGCCACTAAAACGCACGCCCCTGTCTTTCAGATTTTTTTTTTCAGTTCAGGAACTTTCATTGATTTAATTTTATCGCGAACACCTTTGCCGTTCGAAACGCTCACGTTGCTCGCCATCGCATGCATAGCCCACATCATGGGGGACCGTTTGCGTCTCCGGCGATGGAGAGCACCCGACTCTTCGTAACCGGCAACCGCGGTATTGGCTTCCAGCGAATAGCTTACAACGTGACTCTTTTTCACGCAGGGGTTGTATGAAGTAAACGAAGTCATCGCTATGTTTACATTCAAGGGTTAACAGGTCACATGCTGGTGGGAAATGATTACATTGGCTTCTAGCTAAGGGCAGAGAATCGGACTTCAGCACGAATTACTGGCCTTGATATGATTTCCTTCCTTGATCTAATCGGACTCCGCCGAAAGTACATGTATTTTATAGTAAAACTTTAGAGCAAGGTAATGTATTTAGGGTGCAAAGCATAGTTCTGCTGGAGGGCCTGACACTGTGCCTTGTGAACTTATGTGCTTGATCCGTCATTCCTAGAAAACACGAGCCATTGTTTCACCTTCAAATCGACAAATGCATAAATTTCTGGGAAACTCATTCTCTTCTTTTCCAGCTCTGTGTGTGAGTGTGTTTGACTGCTGAGCGTGTGTGGTGTTCCATTAAACTGATTAATACTAATGCTTTTTAGTCCTTGCAGACCTGCAGCTGAATTGATCACAGCTGTCAACCATATAATCATTTAACTTGAGCTACATATTTTTATGTTCTTGCTTAAATTGCCATTTATGTGGGATTTACTACTGCCTTTCCATATTGTACATGTTGTAATTTGGTCACATTTTCATACATTATGTATCCATGCATGTACGATTATGTGTGTGTGTGTGTGTGTGTGTGTGTATATACAGTGTGTGTGTGTGTGTGTGTGTATATACAGTGTGTGTGTGTGTGTGTACAGTGTATGTGTGTGTGTGTGTGTGTGTGTGCATGCATAGATATGTGCTTGTGCGTTTGGCTCACTGTTTGTATACATGTACGTGAATGTGTTTATTGTCATGTCTGAGCAGACTGCAATTTCACCTTTGGGGATGAACAAAGTTTATCTTATCCAGGTGACTGCCGTCTTTTTCCAGAGACTTCACAAGAGAATCCAAACATGTTTCAAGTGTAAAGAGAGAAAGGACAGTGTTCTCAGATGATAAATCATGGATGCAAGGACCAACAATCAACCTCCAAATTTTTCATCAGTTGAAAACGATTCTGATGAGGTATTGTGTGGACTCTTACTGAAAATAAGGGATCTCTCTCTCTCTCTCTCTCTCTCTCTCTCTCTCTCTTGGCCTTTCCCTTTTTAAGACCTTTTAAAGGTTTTTTATGCAGGTTCTCTCTTGATCAGTCAAAAAAAACAACAACAAAAACCTACCCACCTCCTGCACCACGAAAACCTCCCAGCAAAAACAGCAAGAAGAAAGAAAGACACACAACAACAAAAAGAAAAATGACCACCTACATCAACATCAGCAAACAGCAGAGTTGCTTTGTTGTAGTTTGTAACTTTCTTGTTCCACTTGGAGGCACACCGACGGCCGGAGTTTGATCCCCTGGTGGGCGGCAATTTACTTCTGGCAGTTTCCTTTCCAAATTTGTTTGTATGTATTGTAGTTCACTTTGGCCTGTCTCACCAGTGTACTTATCAAGTGTGCACTGTGAGGACCCCATTCCAAACATGAGAGGTTGTGCAATGGAAAAAAAAACCAACAACAAAAAACGTGCACACTTTGCTTTATTTTTTCCCCTTCCTCCTCTGGGTTCTTAACACAGGTACATATGGCAGTATGGCGATTATGACTGCCGTAATCTTTTGTTTGCAGAGTGACACAGCTGGTGGGGGAGACTCACCTGTGCAAAATGTTAGGAAGGAGAATGAATCTGGCCATCTTCCTAGCAGTCTTGGTGAAAGCAACACAAAAGAAATTGAATTCCCTCGCTACCATTACAACACAGACGGCCTGAGGGTACAATACAATAATGTGGCATTTTTGTTGTTGTTGCACTATGCATGTATACATGGTTAATGATTCGTATTTGGTAGTTATCTTTTTGTTATATGCAATATACATGTGTCATTTTAACCCTGGTGGTGCTGAGAACAGAATACATGTATTCCAGATTACCTCTATGGCTTTTTCAGCATAAGACAAATTTATTAATTCAGCAAGATCATGGTTAAAAAGTGAGCACCACATTAATTTCCTATGAGAGATCATAAAGTGAATTTGAATTTAAGACTGAACGCTCTGTGTGTGTGTGTGTGTGTGTGTGTGTGTGTGTGTGTGTGTGTGTGTGTGTGTGTGTGTGTGTGTTTTCTATATTTCATTTCACTTTTTCAGCCTGAGGATTTGGAATGGTTCAAGAATATCCAAATTTATACTTCTGTGGATCAAACTGATTCTGAGTAAGCAACTTTCTTGGGTTGGTTCAGCTTTTCAGTTAATTTAGTGAAAGCAGCATGATTGCAAGAAAGTGTGAGTCAGATATATATATATATGTATACATATATTTATTTTTACCCAGAGGTGCCACTGGTATGGATTTGTCATATTATTTTCCGCATAACTCAATATGGAAATATGGTTTTGCTGCAAAAAAATACGGAGGAGCCAAATTTGAAATATTTCAAAAGGATCGTTAGGAAGGAAACCCCACATATTTGGTCATTCAGACTTTTTCATGCTGAGTTCAGTGAATGTTGCAGCGATTGTCAAATGCGCTCGCCCGCTCGCTTTCGCTACCAAATTTACGGTCGGGCGAGTGAAAGCTCCGGTAGCGGTAGCCCAAATGGCGAGCAGGAATTCTGCGATGAATCAGAACCTAGCAGCCACCCCGGCTTCCAGAATTTTTTTCGGGCTACCAGTTTTGTTCAGGGCGGTAGCCCGAATGGCTACCATGGTCCTGACACATTTGACGATCGCTGATGTTGTTGAAATGATACAAATAATGATAAATAATAATAATAATAACAAGAGTCAGCTCTGAAACTTTACAATTTTCTCGAAGTTAGACTTTGCCTTGCGTTTTCACTTTTGGCTTATTTGCTCAATGCATGTGTGTGTGTGCACACTCACTTTAGCGCTGTAATGATAAGCAATGTTTGCTTTCTGTTTATATGTTTTTCTTTGTACGGCATAATACTGACAAGTGCCGAAAAATACTGACATTCGTGTGAAATAGTACTGACAGACACTTCGGGGGTTGGCACCTCTGTAATACCTGGTACATGTATATATATATGAAACATATGAGAAAGGCCTTGGTTAAACAAGGATGAGAGCATAGCCAGTGGATCTCGTCCCAAAATATGTCCAGATCTTTTTCAGCCTTCGTCATATGCGTGCGAAATGTTCCGATATTTTGAATGTATGTTTTCAGTAAAAGTTTGACACTGTATATATGTAATCCCTTCTTTATGCTTGTGTTTCTTGTGCAAGTGAACCTGACTTTAATTTCATTTTTCAGACTCGGTCACACAGCACCGATAGGTCGACAAGTATCACGACCCAATATCAGTCACCAGACGGAAGAGACAGATGCCTTTGGACAGATACTTTTTGGGAAAGATGACGTTCCAGCCTGGGTATGTGTGGGTCATTCTTTTCTTTACTACATACTTTTGCATGGAGTCTTGTTTGTCATTAGTGCATACATGTACTTACAGTTCCACAAATTTGATTGACATTTTGCACATTATGTGATATAAAAAACATGATAAGCTACTTAATATATGTTTTCTGTGTGAATTTTTAAATTTCCTAAAGATAGGGGGGATGTTAGGTTTTTATAAGCAAATAAAAGCGACATAAAAGGGACAGAAACCACTTAACTTCGACAAAGGACGGCACAGGTCGACGTTTCGGCTTTCGCCTTCTTCAGGACATAAACAAATGGGACATAACTTCAACAAACAAACAAAAGGTAACTCTGCGGACGTACTGACATACACGGCGCGGGGGAAAAAAAAAACAAAAAAACGGTGGGTGAGAAAAGGACCAGAAAAGGTGTTGTGATATTTTTACTATTTTTTCTGGTCCTTTACTCGCCCACCGTTTTTTTGGGTTTTTTTTCCCGCGCCGTGTATGTCAGTACGTCTGCAGAGTTACCTTTTGTTTGTTTGTTGAAGTTATGTCCCATTTGTTTATGTCCTGAAGAAGGCGAAAGCCGAAACGTCGACCTGTGCCGTCCTTTGTCAAAGTTAAGTGGTTTCTGTCCCTTTTATGTCGCTTTTATTTGCTTAACTTGTAACCACTTCGCAGTCATTACCGTTTCCGTTTCTAGGTTTTTATAATTATATACAGTGTTCAACAGCCTCTGCAGTTAGATATTGTTTCATTAGGGTAGATTTTGCAAATCGCACAGGAGATTTCAGCAGTGTTCCCAGTTATGCAGAGGTGTGCGTATTTGTAGGCACAAAACTGTTAAATTGACGCACAAATTTGAGAACAGCGCGTCACAGGGGACGCACTTTTTTCTCTCTTATAATATGCTATTTGGTAAGCATGCAGATTCCTTGCCTTACTGATTCACTGTGGCTGATACGCTACAATTCACATACATCTCTCCTACTTGAATTCTTTTGTAAACACCAACAACAAATGGTTTTGAATTTCAGACTTTTTGTACCAAAAGACCATGGCTCCCTTAAAATTTACAAAAGGACCCTAAAAAATATGGTGAGAGGGTCCCAAGGACCCTTGTATTTTTGAATCACAGGGAACACTGTTTCAGGTAGATTCAAAAGGACCCTAAAATATGGTGAGAGGGTCCCAAGGACCCTTGTATTTTTGAATCACAGGGAGCACTGTTTCAGGTAGATTCAAAAGGACCCTAAAAAATATGGCAAGAGAGTCCCAAGGACCCTTTTATTTTCAAATCACAGGGAACTCTGTTTCAGGTAGATTCAAAAGGACCCTAACAAATATGGTGAGAAGGTGCCAAGGACCCTTGTACTTTCAAATCACAGGGAACACTGTTTCAGGTAGATTCAAAAGGACCCTAGAAAATATGGTGAGAGGATCCCAAGGACCCTTGTACTTTCAAATCACAGGGAACACTGTTTCAGGTAGATTCAAAAGGACCCTAGAAAATATGGTGAGAGGATCCCAAGGACCCTTGTATTTTCAAATCACAGGGAACACTGTGTCAGGTAGATTCAAGAGAAAATTAAGATGCTGAGTGATTATTTTTACTCATCTTTTTTTTTCCAGTTTGTGCGTTTGTCAGTGGATACTGGCCCCAACCTTCTACAAGAACTCTTTGAGAAAAGGCTGGAACTTGTCACTGTCAAAGGTGAAAAACCTCTACGTATACACTTCATTGACTTTGATGAGCCCGACGAGATGCCACCACCTCACAAAGTTAACACCCTGGAGAGGAAGAAACTGCTCCAGCGCAGTAATTTCCGACGAGAGTCATCCAAGAAAAGGGGAGGCATTGAAATGGGCAGAATGAATGAAATATCTGAGAGGCTGTATAAAGATATCCGATCCATCTGCAGGAGAACTGGTGAGAATAATTGCCCTCCGCTAGCAATGAATCAATCAATCAATCAAATTATCAATCAATCTTATTTATTATCCCAGAGGGAAATTTACGTGTGGTGGACAAACAAAGCAATAATACATATTTTTTTTAAAAAGCCCACACACACACATAAGATGATAATAAATAATAAACACTACAATTAAAATAGAGATTTCAATGAATTAAAGATCACATAAAACAGTCTTGGTATTGAGGTAGATATAATCTAAAATAGCTAGTACCCCCACCACCCTTTATCTCATTCTATTATTCTGTTTTCTTTTTTTGTGGGTTTATGGTGTTATTGTTGTTGTTTGCAGATAACCATTACATATTACAGATGACAGAGGTAAATTACACATTGTAAAAGATGATGATAGCGTGGCCAGGAGTATAACTGTGCTTTGACAAGCGTTTTTAATCTGTTGTTTTGGTTTTGCTTTCGCATGATTTAGGATGTTGTTTTGTTTGATTTCGTTTTTGTTAGTTTTTGTCCCAACTCTTTCACCTTTTTAGGATAACGCTTTCATTCTGGTGTATAGTGACTTGTAGAGAGTGTTTATCTTTAACCCTTGCCTTGCGGAATTAATCTGTCTCGTGCTGAAAAAGCAATAGAGGTAGTCTAGAATATTCTGTTCTCAGCACCACCAGGGTTAATGCTAAAAAAAAAAATATAAAAAAATCTGTCTCACGCTGAAAAAGCAATAGAGGTAGTCTAGAATATATTCTGTTCTCACCACCACCAGGGTTAATGCTAAAAGTAGAAAAAAAATCTGTCTCACACTGAAAAAGCAATAGAGGTAGTCTAGAATATTCCGTTCTCACCACCACCAGAGTTAATGCTAAAAAAAAAAAAAAAAAAATCTGTCTCGTGCTGAAAACGCAATAGAGGCAGTCTAGAATATTCCATTCTCAGCACCACCAGGGTTAATGCTAAAAAAAAAAAAAAAAAAAAAAAGGTTCTTGCATGTAGTGCTGCTTTTACAAAAAAAGACACACTACTAAACAAGACTAAAAAGATGATCGAATAGCGAATGATACATCAAAAAGAACAGCCCTGGCACCAGTTAACTAAAGGCTTGGAGGAAATGGTGAGTTTTCAAGTGCAGCTTAAACTCGTCAGTGTAGGGTGATTACCGAGTTCAAGTTCCACAAAAGCTTGAGTGGATGCATTATTGCTCTACCTGCTCAGCAGAACAGCACACCACGCGCATAACAACACATCTGATATGTTTGCAGCTGGGCTGGTGATGACATGGTGTGGTATGGTGGACGGGCCTGGAAAGTTTGTGCACGAGGCTTTGGAAAAGCTGCTCAAGGACTCGAGAGACGATGCACAAAACCTGGCCTCCATTTCTGTCCCGCCTTGGAGTTTCGTACCACGAGATACCAAGGAGAAACTGAAAACTAAGGTTTGAAAGCTAAGTTATGGTACTGGATGAGAAGAAAGATATGACATGAGTTTTTTTCAGCTGTTTGGTGGAATTCTGCCGCCTCTGGTCTAATTTCTGACTTTTTTTTTTTTTTTTCTGCTGTTCCGCTGTCAAGGTGAAAATGGGACAAGCAGGACAATTTATCAGGACCATGCACACATCATTCAGGCATGAGTGGGTTTGGTTTTTTTTTGGCTCCTAGGCCAATTTCTGCTGTTTTTTGTTGTTGTTGTTGTTGGCTTTTTTCCTGCGATTCCTTGGTCACCACTGAGAACAAAGAGATAAGTTGGACAAGCAGGATAATTAGCCCCCCACACCTAGTTCTTGATTTTGAAGAGTACTTGACATCACTGCTGTTTCCTCTTTTTTTTTTTTGTTGTTGTCAAAAACGTAATGTTTACCTCTTTTTTGGAAGGAGCGGGAAAACTCATGCCTGGTCAGTACACATGCCGACTTAGCAAACTGTGGATGCCACAGCTGAACATTTTTGTTGTGTGCTTAGGGTGGCAAAGTCGAGCTGGAGCCCCGTTTTCATACATCTGGGATACTGGGGGAAAAGGTCTCTACAGCCGCTACGCACTTTCTGCTGCTGGATAACGGTCAGTCGGATGGAGAGGAAGATGAAAAAGCAAGACTGATTGATTGTCGCCACTTCCAGAGGGATGTCATAGAAGCCATGGACAACTGTGAGTGTCATATAAAACAGTGTTTGAGTGTGCGGATGATAGTTACTGTTGTGTTGATTATAGGCATAATTATCCTGTATCATATTATTCACCATAGTTGACCACAATTTAAAAACAAGGGTTTCTTTGTGTGTGTGTGTGTGTGTGTGTGTGTGTGTGTGTGTGTGTGTGTGTGTGTGTGTGTGTGTGTGTACAATTATTTAGGCCGTATGTGTGTGGTTTTTTGTTTTTTTGTTTGTTTTTTTTTCTTTGTAGGGATTGAATAAGTTTTCCTACTAATGCTTTTCTTACACACACACACACACACACACACCCACACACACACACACACACACACACACACACCCCAGGGGTCGCACTGGTGTTATGCATTTTGCAACAGAAAAAGAATGGGGTCAATAAATATACATTTATTACAATACAATACAATACAATACAATAATTAATGTACATATGACTTTAAAATATGTGTACACATCAGATGGAAGGAAGGTTTTGATTTTTAATGATGTCAGCCTCTGAAGGGAACCAAAGTACCCAAAAAGTCACACAACGCACTTCCTACTGTCACTCGACTGGCGAGTGACCAGTGTAATCGAACTTGCACCGCAGACTGCCTTCCAGCGGTAATTGACAAGTGATGAGCTCAGTAAGCAGGGAGGCTGTCAAAGCGCTGACATATGGGTGCAATAGGGCCCGTTTCAGTCCCTTGAAAATGCAAGGGTGCCCCCAAAATGCTATTATATGTAATATATATATTTTTTTAAAAGAGCAATAAACGCAACTTCTGGACACATTTGCGTTGGTCCTGTAGTTCGGCTGTTCAGTCCCTCTCACATTGTAAGAAAGTATAACATTATATGTCCTTTCAATTGAAAGTGTAAAATTAAAAATCAAATGTTGCGAGCACTAGTACATGAGTGACAATCTGAAATACTTTCTGTAGTACCATTTCCTTGAGTGAAACAAGCAGGTAAGTGTAAATTTATTTGCAACAGTTCAAATGGGCAAATCCTTTTTTTTTTTTCTTTCTTTTTTTTTATTTGCCAGAATTCTGTTTAACAAGTGTCCTTTTGTTGTTGTCAATTTCACATGTTGCATTCTTGCTTATAAAAACAGTTGTACTTTTTTCAGTTCATATTGTGCATGTTTTAGATTTTGTTTTCTGACGCATGTTGTGCACATTTCAATTTTTGTGTGTGCGTAAAACTTCACTTACTCGCTCAATTTTCAGCTTTCGCAGGTGGACGCATATTTATGCTTAAGTCAGTGGAGTGCATTTCATGTTTGTGTTGTAGTGCTCCGGACGTACATGCTTGTCTTTTTCATCGGCAGATATCTTTGTGCTGGTGTAGCTGTATGTTGTGTTTCTCACACCTTTGACCAGTGTTTTGTGTGTGTGTGTGTGTGTGTGTGTGTGTGCGTGTGTGTGTGTGTGTGTGTGTGTGTGTGTGTGTGTGCCTCTGTGTGTGTGTGTGTGTGTGTGTGTGTGTGTGTGTGTGTGTGTGCCTCTGTGTGTGTGTGTGCCTCTGTGTGTGTGTGTGTGTGTGTGTGTGTGTGTGTGTGTGTGTGCCTCTGTGTGTGTGTGTGTGTGTGTGTGTGTGTGCCTCTGTGTGTGTCTGTGTGTGCCTCTGTGTGCGTGCATGTGTTTGAGTGGTGGGGAGGGGGGGGGGGGGCATGCATGTATTGCTTGAAGTTAATTTGTATTTTATCCAGTAGCATTTGTGCCACCTTAACATGCCATTCTCACAGTATTTTCGTGCTGGGAAATGGGACATAGTACTCCATAACAGTATTTTGGACAATGTACCCAGCACTTGCACATGGATTGGTAAAAACTCAGTTTCGACGTATTTTGTTCATGGACATGATGTACAGTTTTAAGCGCACGGTTACACAACTGCCAGTCTGCGTGTTGCCGTACTCGACTGCCTGCTGGCGGGCAGCGGTTTTGCCGCACACGCAGCCTGGGGCGTTGCAAGGTTTGGGCAGTGATTGGTCAGTTGGCTGTATGGGCTGCGTGTGGCTAGCTGGCTGTGTTGGGGGGGGGGGGGGGGGTTGGATTCGTTGAACTCTGTGCAACATCTCACAGTTGTATCTTTCTATCTTTAGACATTTCAGATGGTAGCGTTGGTACAGTTTATGTATGCAGTGTTTGTGACTCTACAGTGCCATGCATTTATGTCTCTGTCTCTCCCAGTCAAGGAGAACAAAGATATGCTTGCTGTGTATATTCTGATGGGTGGGAGCGTCAATGCTCTCAAGATGGTCAAGTCTGCGTTGGAATCGGAGTCAAACATTCCCGTTCTGATCATGAAGGTAAGGACAACTGCTGGCGTGATCACTCTGAACAATTGTGAACCATGGACAGAGAGTGTTAACACAAGATAAAAGACATTTAAGCAGTAGCTTCTCAGACAGTCCACCAGATAGCGCGCACTCTTCGTTCTTCCTCTGAAAAACTGTTGGAAATTCCTCACCGGAACCTCAAGACAGTAGGTAAGTGCGCATTTAGCTTCGCTGCCTCATCACTCTGGAATGCACTACCTGCCGGTCTGAGAGACCTGTCGGACATAGATCGTTTCGAGTCTGACTTGAAAACGTATCCATTCCGGCTGGCTTTCAGATAGGTCCGCTTACCTCCTCCTGATTCAGCTGCTGTGTGTGTGTGTGTGTGTGTGTGTGTGTGTGTGTGTGTGTGTGTGTGTGTGTGTGTGTGTGTTGATATGAATGCACGAGTATGCGCATTGAGTCACTGTATGAGAATTTTGTGCCCTATAAGTATAATTCATAATAATTATTTTAATTATGTCTGTTACATGTAGCAAAGCCATATCAAGTCTTCCCGATTCAGATTGTTGGCATTGGTATGTGAGGATACTGATGACATGTGGTGGTACATGTATACGTATTAGGATGGTACATCATAATTATAGAGATTTGTGAAGTTTTGGGTATGTTTCAGGGGACTGGTGGTATCGCTGATGTACTCGCTGATGTGTACATGAAAGCTGAATTGGAGAGCACAAAGAAACGAGATGAAAATGGAAAAGTCAGAACAAGGTATGTGTCTTGTAGGTCATGTGCTTGTACATGTGTTTCATTTCTGTGTGGGGAGCCGGGATAGCCGAATGGTAGAGCGTTGGACTCTCAACGCTCGGGTCAGGAGTTCGAATCTCCAGATATTTGTGCTGGCCTTTTTCTTGTTGCCCCGTCTTTGATATCAGCCACACGTGGTGGAAAAGGACGTTAAAGTCTCCATACGCATGACAGGCATACAACAGCATGTGGGAAACTTTTCATCGAATGTGCTGAATCTGTACATCAGAATCAGTCAGTTGGGTCACAGTACAGCGTCTGAGACCATTGTGGTGACTCTGGTCGGTGTATAAGTTCTAGAAGTGGTCGTGCCACATGGAATACCTTACCAAAGCCCCTCAGAGATTGTCCTACACTGTCGTTTTTTTAAATCTAATCTTAAGACACACTTGTTTTTAAAGTATCTGGACTGATCTGCGCGATCATACTTAATGAGCTGTGATCTCAAAATGCACAAGGGTGGCATCATATGCAAGTCCTATAGTGTCAGTTTTACTTTTAGCTCCTTACCACTGCTATCCTTTAAGGTTTTATCTGGCGCATTCCAATCTATCCTTTTGTTTTGGGTTTTATCACTGGTTGTGTGTGTGTGTGTGTGTGTGTGTGTGTGTGTGTGTGTGTGTGTGTGTGTGTGTGTGTGTGTGTGTGCTCTCTCTTACTTTTTTAGTTGTTCTTCCGTAGTGTACATCGAGTGGACTTTTTGTTGTTGTTGTTGTTTTTTTACTTTGGTTTTAGATTGTAAGGCGCCTAGAGCTCGTTTCCCGGGGATAGGCGCCCTATAAATATTATTATTATTATTACCACATACTGAGCAGACGACGTTATTTGGTTGAGGACTGAGGACCATCTGGATGGCGCCGATTGGCTGCTATTTTTATCGGCATTTTCGCGTCCTAGTCTGTTCAAAAATGGATCGTAGGCTCAAAGAAAGTTGTGTTTCTCTAATACTGTATTAGAATCCACAGTCATGAAAGTGGTCGCAATGGCCAAAATAATGAAACATCCTTCTGCCTGGTAAACAGCCTTACAGCTTCGAAAGTGGCAGTTTTCCATTTTAGCGGCGCTAAGAACAAAGAGGCTTTAAGCTCTCAAAGACCCACCCACTTACCCCTCATTACTGTGTTTTGTAATTCTTCTGACCCACTGAACTTCACCCACTTCACGGGTGCGACTTTGGGGGTGCTTCCCTTTGTATGACACGTCGTATGATGTGGATGATTACACAGCCGGCACCGCAGGTGCCGTAGTTCCTGGGCCTGGTTAATGCCGGGATATTTATGACAGGAAGCGTGGAATGCGGCCCTGTCCCGCAGTCCCAAACCACATGGACCTCCATAGCATCATCTTACTATCATCCTCATCTCCATCATCATGTATAATAAAAAATTGTCCCAGCTTCCGAGTCCTCCGTGGGTTCCACCCATAACCTGGGAGGAACACCACTGGAGCTGGCAAAGAGTTGGGGCAGCAAAAAAAAAAAAAAAAAAATGGGTGGTGGTGAAGGGAGAAGGAGTAGTGGACGCAGCTGATCTGTGATTTGTCTGTCTGTCCATATGTTTGCTTTGTGACTTTGGTCATTACAATGTCAGTTTAATAAGAATTTGTATAAAACACTATTTGGAAAGCACCGCTCATCGATTCTCACTTTTCATTACTTCCTTAAAAACCATACATCTTTGGACAGCGTTCTTAAGTATGTTCAGTTCTCTCCTTTTCAATAATACATACTGGTATATATGTAGCTACATTTTCTGTACTGAGTTGTGTTACATAGTTCTGCTGTTCATCCTTTGTAACTTGATTGTGTTTGGAATCAGGTGCTTTTCATTCAGGCACTTCGCGTATTGATTTGCCGTGATTATGTAACACTGCTAACAGGTAATTTCTATCATCATTATTAATTTCACTGTTTATTACCATTATATTATTATCATCATCATCAGCAACATCACATATTACGGGTGAGCGGTGGTCTAATAGGTAGCACGTTGGATTTAGCCGCTGCATTACTGAACGGCCATCACCAATGTCATGGCGATGAAGAGCTGGTTTGAGCCCAGGTCGAGCTTGTGATATGTGATACCGGTTTTTCCTGGCTATCGGGCTGCTCGTCGGGGGTTTGTCGGGGGTTTCTCTGGCTTTCCTCCCCCAGCAAAATTGTAAATACATGTAATATTTAGGATAGGTATTGGGTGGCGCTGCACCGCGGCGATGCGCTTCCCCCAGAGGAAGCAGCCCAAATTTCCTGAAAGGGATAATATAAAAAATAGAATGTAAAAAAAAGTGATTTATTATTGAGAAAACATTCTACACTGCTGTCAGGACCACCTTTTTGATGTTTTGCTATATTGCTTCAGAACAACAAAACTACCAGGGGAAGCAGGAGCACACTACTTGAAGGAATTCAAGAAGTCCGGACGCAAGGACATAGTACGCTTGCTTGAAGGCATCTTTGTGCATCTTGACCGCCTGACTATCTACGACCCCATCCTCACTGTGCAAAGTCTGGACTCCACCATCTTTGAAGGATTGTTCAAACGTGAGTCTGGCCTCATGTTAGTTCTGCTATTTTTAATATGCTGGTTACTGTTTCATCATGTTTACTTTTCATCATATATGTATATTTCGTGTACAGAGTGAGATTTTGTGAAAGTAAAGGTGTGAAGGGAGAGAGTGTGTGTGTGTGTGTGTGTGTGTGTGTGTGTGTGTGTGTGTGTGTGTGTGTGTGTGTGTGTTGCACCAAGTCCTTTTTGTGATAGCAGTGCAAAGGGTCCAAACACTTGTTTGCCCAAATTTCCTTTTTTGTTCTTTTTCTGCTTCTTTTTGGTTTGTTTGTTTGTTTGTCAAGTATGCCTGGAGTGCACCTTTTTTCTTTTTCTTTTAAATTGGAATCAAGGAGCAGGTCCAATCCTGAACTGCTTTAAAAGGTTTCTTTTGTCCTTCCTTGATAATTTTCCCATTTATATTTTCCATTTATACTTTATTTATTTGCATGTTTACAATATCTTGAGTGCACCTTTCTTTCCAGCGAAATTTTTTTTCATCTTTTTTCATTGTCCTGAAAGCCGGCAGTTGAAAAACCAGATTATTGAAATTCTGCTTCTGCTTACAATTTTAATAACACAACAGCATTTTGGCCTCTTAAATTTCAGAGCTTTTATCAGTGCTGATAGTACATGTACATGTCATGTGTTCCATTGAATGCTGAAGTGTGTGTGGTTTGTTGCAGACAAGCAGACGGAGAAGATCCTTTGGCTGGTGGAAGTGATGAAAAAGCTACGGAAAACCTTCCGTCGTTCCACTTCTACTTCCGATCCTGATGGCTTCATTGGTGCGTGCACAATGCTCAAATATTAACAAGTTCAGGGTTGGCGGCAGAGTAGTTTTTTTTTTGTTTTTTTTTTGCTGTCCCAACTCTTTGCCAGCTCCAGTGGTGTTCCTCCCAGGTCATGGGTGGAACCCACGGAGGACTCGGAAGCCGGGACAATTTTTATTATGCATGATGATGGAGATGAGGATGATAGTAAGATGATGCTATGGAGGTCCATGTGGTTTGGGACTGCGGGACAGGGCCGCATTCCACGCTTCCTGTCATAAATATCCCGGCATTAACCAGGCCCGGGAACTACGGCACCTGCGGTGCCGGCCGTGTAATCATCCACATCATACGACGTGTCATACAAAGGGAAGCACCCCCAAAGTCGCACCCGTGAAGTGGGTGAATCTCGGCTGTGTGGCAACAGCCTCCCCATCGGGCCCATAGCACACCCGCTCTGGGTAGGAGCCGACCTAGGTAGGAAAAATCCCGCTTGTCTCGGCTGGGACTCGAACCCGGGTCTCCCGGTCCATGGTCCGAAGTGCTAACCACTACACTACGGGGGACGGTCAGAGTAGTTTTTTTGTCGTTGTTGCATTTTGTTTATGTTGTTTTTGCTGCTGCTGCTGCTGCTGTTGTTGTTGTTGTTGTTGTTGTTGTTCTTTTGGTGGGGTCAGGGAAGGGCCTTTCAGCCGAAAATGATTTCACAGGGTGTGTTAATTTTGTCTTGTATTTAGCCAGTATGGTAACGTTTGTCCTGAACTGATAGGACTGCATGATCTGACAAAACTTCAAACACTTCTCCTGGTTCGTCCTTTGGTTTGATTGTGTCCTCTCCAGATTCTTCAGTTGTTCAAATGGACTTTTGCATTGAGGCAATGAAGCAGAACAATGTGGAAATCGTGAAGATGTTCCTGGACAAACTGCCTCTTTCCTTCAACCAGCACTTCCATTTGGGGAGAATTCTCCGTCTGTATACTGTGGTGAATCTCTAATTCTGTTTCTCCTGTCTGTTTGTCTTTTTCTGTCTCTGTCTGTCTCGCTGTCTCTGTCTCTCTGTCTCTGTCTCGCTGTCTCACTGTCTCTCTATCTCTCTGTCTTCTGTTTCTGTCTGTCTCTCTGTCTCAGTCTCTGTCTGTCTTGCTGTCTCTGTTTCACTGTCTCACCGTCCCTCTGTCTCTCTGTCTCTTTCTCTGTCTTTTTCGTACAAATGAGGCAGTCACCCTTTGGGGTCTTTTTGTGTCGTTTGAGTCAGTGTTTGAATGTTACATGTACTGAAATACCAACACCATTTTGTGCGTTTGTGTTGGATTGTTCGCATGGCATGACAAGGTTGATCTCATCAGAATGTCGAATGACTGTCATCTCTTCTGACCTTTTGTCTGTGCAGGATACAAACACAGAGCTAAAGATGATTGACATACGCAAAAAGATGCAGAGGCTCTTGAAGAAGCTTACTGTGTTTCCACTCCGCTGTCTGTGCGAGGAATGCTGTAGTTGTACGGTGTCAACAAACAACAGGAGCCCAGGTAATGTGACACTGTCCACCGGTGTATGGAGCAAGGGGAAGTGGTCACTTTCCTGGGGAGGGCTGGGGTGGTGAGCGGCGGGGGGAGGGGGGGGGGGGTCTTCTCAGAGGAGACTGAGACTGTACAGAATGGATGTAAGTTTTCCTTGTGAGAACAAATTTTCATATATATCTCCCACTCCCACGAATGATCGCGCTAGCAGTTTTTCATCCCTGTACTGCAGTCACGCAGGGAGTAAATAAGCAAAACTAACTCAGTAGGCTGCTCACCGGAACCAGTGTCAATCAAACGCCAGCAGAAACAACAGGATACATCGGCAATTGATTTTCCGCACTGTCTTGGTAGCGCATGCCCTTTCCGACCACACACTGTGACAGTGATCACTACATAACAGTGTACACCGATTGCAGGAACGTTATGGAAATAAAGGGATGAACTGGAAAAGCTGAGGATCAACAAGGAGGTTGTACTGGTAGCCAGTTTCTTATCCAGTGTTTTTAAATTTCAAGAGGTAAAATACTGGTAATTTACATTTAGAGATCAGCTCAGGAGAAGTGTAAGATGCTTGTTGTCGCGCTCCATCCACAAAATTGAGGAAGCTGAGATAGATAGAAAAAGCTCTGAACTCTCAGTGCATCACGAGTTCAAATCAGGTTGGGAGCCAAAGATTTTAGCTGGCGTTTTCCTCTTTGCCCCGTCTTTGATATCACCCTTATGTGGAAGAAAATGATGTTAATGCCACAAGCAGACAATCAACTAGGGTACATGTATTCTCAAAATTGAGCGCAGTAAAAATTTCCGGTGACCATGATTTTTTTTAAAAATTTTATTGCAGAGGCGGAGCTAGAGGTACAGAGAACATGCCTACACCCCATACAGGAGCTGTTCCTCTGGTCCATTGACGCCCAGCAAACAGATCTAGCTGTTGTGTTCTGGAAGCTCTGTGATGTGAGTACTGAATAATTAAACTGGCCTTTTCCTTGTTTACTAAGCAAACTTATGTTTTGGAGCAGTTTTGCTGGTGAGTGCACGCCTCTACGTTCAAAATACTCGATCTTGATGATTAGCACAACTCTTAATGCAATACAACGTTGTTTACACTTTGCGTGAGCGTTTGAAATTTCAAATTCTGCGTCTGTTGTTGGCGACAGTCTCCCTCAGCATATTGGCCGCGTCAGCGAGTACACATCTCTTGACTCAGTGCCAGCGTTAGAGACGCTGTAACTGTTCGTGTCTAAGTGGTGTAATGATAGGAATGTACCCTGAAAACGGCTCAGAATGATCTGTAAGATTAAAAATCATTCATATTGCCCCTTTAAGTAAAAACATAGTCACATGATTTTTTTGATTTTTGTTTGAAAGATAGCATTTTACTTTCAGCTTTTTTGTTCAGACAAATCCTGTACTTTTGTAAAATCAGTAGTCAGTTCTTCTTCTTCTTCTGCGTTCCCTGTTCTGGACTCCGCCTCAGATGATTAGGTTTGTGGTCTTTATATAAGCAGTGGTCTTCAAAAGGTCTGTTTTGCTGCCCCAGAGTTTCTCTGCCAGTGTGGCTCCGTTCGGCCAGTGTTGTGTCCTTGCTTCTTTGAAGAGGGGGCAGGACTGCAGAATGTGTTCCGAGGTTTGAGGGGCTGTTCCGCACGGACAGTCTGGTGAGTGTGACAGCCCAAGGCGGCACAGGTGGGCACGCAGTCTGCAGTGTCCAGTTCGTAGTCTGAAGATGGTGGTCTGTTCATAACGCTGGAGCTGTGGCATCTGGTCGTTAGATGGGGAGTAGTCAGTATTCATGTGCCGTATACTGCTGCAGTGCTTTTTTGCTGTGGTTACTGTTGGTGAATTTCAAACGGTGATGTTCGCTGACATCCAATCTGTTCATTGTTGTTTTGTTTATTATGTACAGTGCATATATTAATAAACCAAGCACATGCTGCCATGTTCACAGGACAAAATAGCAGCAGCTCTGGTGGCGCAGGCTGTGTTTCACTCAAAGAAGAAGCAATCGTCTGATCCTGACGTCAGGTGGCAGATACAGGAAGATGAGAAGTAGGTTGGAATTGTTGGTGATCAGTGCATGGTTTATGTGCACAGTCTTCTGTCCTTATTAACTCTTTGACGACGGAGCGCAATTTCTGACACACGATTTCCTATAGGAAATCGTGTGTCAGAAATTGCGCTCCGTCGTCAAAGAGTTAAAGTTCCTACTCCCTGACCCAAACGCCCCCTTCCCCCTCCCCCACCCCCACCCCAAGTCCACACATTAGACGTTGTGTATGTGTGGGCGCTAGCTATTTTTTGCTATACACATATCCATTATAGTGGTGTGAAGATATTAGTGATGAACACCCTGTGGGTACTTTGCAACCTGGAGCTTTCAAGGGGTGTGTGTGTGTGTGTGTGTGTGTGTGTGTGTGTGTGTGTGTGTGTGTGTGTGTGTGTGTGAGAGAGAGAGAGAGAGAGAGAAAGAACAATGATCAATGAAACTTTATTTTTCAATGGAAGAAATTGTAGCACACGTGTCAGTTTATAATTTGCCGAGAGAGAGAGAGAGAGAGAGAGAGAGAGAGAGAGAGAGAGAGGCAGGCAGCAGGGGATAAACTCAGATTTCATCATGTTTAATTTCACCAACATATTTTCCATTATTCTCTGCATGCCTCTCACTGCAGTCGTTTCCAAGAGCTGGCCATACACACACTGAAAAGCTGTCATGAGATGGATGAGATCCAGACAGAGTCTTTACTGACCAAGCCATGCCCATGGTGGGGTGGGGTGTCTGTGCTGCAGCTGGCCATTATGACGGAAAACAGGGCTTTCATGGCACAGAGTGCGTGCAAGAGCATTATGACCCGCATCTGGCGAGGAGATCCACCTGTTAGTACTAAAATTCACTGTCTGTCTGCTGCCGCGAATTAGTCTTTGTCGCTGACGCGGCGTTAAGCCTTAAAATGCTCACTCACTCACTGTCTGTCTGTCTGTCTGTCTGTCTCTGTCTCTCTCTCTCTCTCTCTCTCTCTCTCACTCACTCTCTCTGTGTTTGTGTGTGTGCGTGTGTGTGTCTCTCTCTCTCTGTTGCCTTTCTAATTAAATGTTATTCCACACAGATTTCCCAACCACCACATCCACACACATGTGCGCGCACGCACACACACACACACGCACGTACGCATGCATGCGCGCGCGCACACACACACACACACACACACACACACACAAGCCACCACCATAAACAAACATTCCTACCGATAATGTTGGGTGTTTTATTGTGTGTTTCTTTGTATGAGATGTGCATTTAAAAAAAATTTTTTTTTGTTTCAGAGTGACAAGTATCGTGATCAGAGGTAAAGGCCAGTTTTCTTTATATAACCCTTGTCACCTCCTGATTTTTTTTTCCTTTTTTTTTTCTTCTTTGTGCTATGCACATACCATTTGTATTTTTTTTCGACCAGTGTGCATCAGTGGATGTGGCTGTTTTGGCGACGCTTTTCTGCATTCTCTTCATTAGTGTGTGGATCACTACTTGTAGAGATCGTGAAAAGTCACTGTATTTCAATGGAAATTTCTAGACCATCCCAGAACATGATGGTGAAGTAACGTCAGTAGATTACGTAACCTTCGAAAGATTCCGTACTTGCCAGTAAGTTGTGGAATGTTCTAGATCTGACCTGTCAGTACATAAGCAGCCCTGCACAGCGTTCTGGGTTCTTCCTCTTTTATGAGTTTGTTCTCCACACATCATCTGTTAATAAAGTATTAGAGTACTATCATGTTGTATCCCGTGTCTTCTCTGCGAGTGCACCGAGAGAGCGACATAGCAGGAGAAAAATACAACACTACTGTTTGTGAAGAGTTGCATTACAGTATGTTGCTGTAGTTTTGCGGCCCTGGCTAGAGTCAACAGTGACAAGAGACTTTGTGCAAGTCGAATACTGTCAGTAAAAGGTTTGCAGGTACAGAGCTTCGTATCTGTGGGAGCTCAGAATTTTTCTTTCTCGTATGTGGCACCGTTCATTCTGGCTGACCATCGGGGGTTCTCTCCAGGTACTCCGGCTTCCTTCCCGTCTGCTTTGGAAATGTTCAGCCCACAAAATTAAAAAATAAATGCAATTCTAAAATTACGAAACTTACATTGCTGAGCTGGCCCTTCGCACCACGTGATTGTAATGTGTTCATGTCCAGGGTGTGAGAGAATGTGTGTGATTCACATGAACGGGCATGTTGGGTTGAGCTTGCGGCACTTTGAGCCAAATAATTATTTGGGATAAAGTGCCTATATTAATGCACTTATTATTATTATTATTATGACAGTACAGAACATTATAACATTATAGAACATATTGTCTTGGACAATGTTCACTGTACACACATCAGTACAAGACAATCTGGACGGCGCAACACAATCCCCCATCTAACGACCAGATGCCACAGCTCCAGCGTTATGAACAGACCACCATCTTCAGACTACGAACTGGACACTGCAGACTGCGTGCCCACCTGTGCCGCCTTGGGCTGTCACACTCACCAGACTGTCCGTGCGGAACTGCCCCTCAAACCCCGGAACACATTCTGCAGTCCTGCCCCCTCTTCAAAGAAGCAAGGACACAACACTGGCCGAACGGAGCCACACTGGCAGAGAAACTCTGGGGCAGCAAAACAGACCTCTTGAAGACCACTGCTTATATAAAGACCACAAACCTAATCATCTGAGGCGGAGTCCAGAACAGGGAACGCAGAAGAAGAAGAAGAACTGTACACACAATATGTCCACCGGGATAAGCAAGAATTGGACATTTCGAGAATCAGTCTGTGATCAATGTCTGATGTAGATACATAGCCTTGTGGGTAACCTCACTTTTTACCCCATAAAATAGATGCATATATGTTACTGGGATACTGTGTTCACAGAGCACCTTGGCATTGGCAGTGTCCATTTCTTATCTCTCTCTTTCTGTCACCAGACCTACTCGCTTGGTGGACGTAAAACCAAGTACAGGTTGCTGTGGCACCTGGGAATGCTGCCCTCCCCAGCGCAAGTACTATGTGAACCTGGTCAGTAGAAAACTTGTCCTCCGATGTGTCGTTTACTGTGGTTAGTGTGTCTGTAGTAGGGGTAGAGGAGGGGAATGTAATGGAGGCAAACCAACCCCCTAGCTCCTCCCCCTATCCTCTCCTCTCCTACCCCTCCATCCCCTGCACCCCCCCCCCCCCCACACACACACACACAAATAAAAACAAAAAACATGTCTCCTGTCAAAAAGGTGAGTAAGTTAGTGATATCTGTGTATATATGTGTGTACATTTTTTGCGTGGCAAAATATATAGTTTGAGTTGCAAGAAACTGGGTCAGGTGGTAACACTTGGCAGGGGGGGGGGGGGATTGGGGGGGGTCAAGAGGAGAGTTTCGAGGAGACGAGTGGGGTTTGGCATCAGATGCTGCCTTCTGTTGCAGATCTTACCATCAAACTAATTTTACTGAATGCTTCTTCCTTTAAAGGTCTGCAATCTCAGCAAAAAGCCACAAACATTGCATTTTTTTAAACTGGGACTCCTTCGACTTTGCATAATCCAGGCAACTCTGTCACAATTGCAGAGTTTTCAGCGCTTCGGGGTCCCTAATAAAACCAGAGCACGAGTTTGCCGTGACACTATTTGGCTTTTGGTCAGTGAGCAAGACACATCGCTACAGTCTCTAGTGGATGTTAAGTGCTGCACGATCTTACTCGCTCAGTGTCAAAACGCAAACTGAGCTGTGAAATCAGGCTGCCCTTGGCTTTTATTGGGGTTTCAGGGACGCTGAGAACTCTGCAACTGTGACAGAGTTGACTGTGCTTGCACAGTCGACGCTGTAAAAATTGTTCACACTTCGGAAAGCTTTTTGTTGGGAGCTTAGATCTTTAAGTTCACTGCTGGTTTTCAGGTGCTGCAAGTTATATTCCTTGTCCTGTTCAGCTATACACTGCTGTCAGATTTCGGCCGCATCGTGATGCCTACCTTCATCACCCTCATCATCTGGGTGGCATCCATCACCGTGGAAGAAATTCGACAGGTATTGCTGCAGTTATGGCCTCAGATATGGCAAACATGTTGTTGCTGTTGTTTAGGTCACAGAGGTGGATATAGGGCAACACCTTGCACCAGTGTTGGTGGTGTTGTTGTTGTTGTTGTTAAGTTTGCTTCAGTTGGACCGTCTGGACAGTGGGTGCTTCATTACCTATCAGCCATTCCCCTCTAAAAGTCTGGTCAGATTGATTTCTCAGCGAAGTTGTTTTCCTGCTGTTTTGCTACCAGTTTACAGCAAAGGGAGAGAGAGAGTGAAAGACAGTCAGAGTTGGGTCTTAGTACATGTACACGAAATGGTGTCATCACACTAGTTTTCCATCTTCTCGTTGCCCCATCCTTGATATCACCCATACATAGTAGAAAAGGATGTTAACCTCCCAAACACCCTCCCACTTATCCATCCTATTTTTCCATCTTGATTTTTATTTGTATTGTTCGTATTATTTTGGCCAACAGCTCGTCGCTCGTAACCCTGTAACTTCTGAGGTGAGGTTGTCACGGCAACGACAGCCAATGTTGCGGAAATGGAAGGCTTACTCATCCCAGAACTGGAACCGTGTCGATATGGTTACCATTTCGCTGTTTTGGCTGGGGCTTCTGGTGTTCGCTCCCAACGACGTGCTTCACACAATTGGCCGAGTCTTGCTGAGCGTTGATGTCTTTTGCTTCTTCATGCGAACCTTCCAGATGCTGATGGTGTTTGATGACCTGGGGCTGCTCCTTGTCATGGTGTACAAAATGGTAATTAAATGAATTATGCAAGCTAAAGCAAAAAGCAAACGAGGGATTCTAACTTGCATTTTTGGCTGTACATTTTATAAATTTGAATGAATTTATTCATGTACTGAAGAACTCTAAAATAAGTATCTTTTCTTTTTTTGTTGTTGTTGTTGTTGTTGTTGTTTGGTGCTGGTTCAGTGATTTGATTTGATATGTGTGTGTGCGCGTGTGTGTGTGTGCGCGTGCGCCTGTGTGTGCATGCATGTTTGTTTGTATGTGTAACAATAAATAATCCGTTCCATTAAATTTCAGGCGAAAGACACAAAAAACTTTATGATCATCCTGCTGGTGTTTGTGGTGGCCTATTCTGTTGCGTCTGAGGCTCTCTTGTACCCGGGTAGTGATTTCACCTGGGCTCGTTTCTTTCATCTGCCTCGCAAAGCTTACTGGCAGGTGTTTGGTGAACTGTTTCTGGAAGAGATAGAGCCCATAGGTAAGACCACCTTAACCTTCGTGACAGACTTCACTACATCTACTACTTAGAGGACCATCTACCGACACAATGATAATAATAATAATAATAACGATACTACAAAGTGCTTATATAATGGAGGCTCTCAAAGGACTGGACCCACTGCCCTAACACACACACACACACACACACACACACACACACACACACACACACACACACACACACACACGCATGCGCACACACACACACACACACACACACACACACACACAGACTTTCACATACATCTCACCAGTGCAAATATATAGACTGAATATACCTGCAGAAATAAGAATTGGTATGTTAAAAGCCAAAGGCCTCTCTCTCTCGCTCTCTCTCTCTCTTATTGTTTTCTGCGAAGCCTTAGACTTTTTTCTTTTTTTAAAAATTTATTATCCCTTTTGGGAAATTCGATTGCCTCCCCAAGGGGAAGTGCATCTCTGCGGTGCAGTGCCGTGCCACCCAATAGCTATCCTATATTTTTTTTACAATTTTGCTGGGGGAGGAAAGCCGGATGACCCAGAGAGAAACCCTTGATGAGCAGCCCGGCAGCCAGGAAAAACCGGTATCGCATATCGTGAGCTCGACTTGGGCTTGAACCCACGCGGGTGACACTTCATTGCCATGACATTGGTGACGGCCGTTCAGTAGCGCAGCGGCTAAATTCGACGTGCTACCTATTAGACCACCACTCACAAGTGACCTTTCTCTGGTAGAGGCGGGGTCCTGTACTTCTGGCAACGACTCAATGCACTACGGAGGCGACAAACCACACTGTCCCACGGAATACGGCAGCTACATTGTGCCCATCCTAATGGGCATCTACATCATGATCACAAACGTCCTGCTGCTGAATCTGCTGATTGCTCGCTTCAAGTCAGTAACCAAGTTCATTTTGCTACATTCAGTCTTCCAATGGTAGCTGTTGTTGGTCGTGTAAGACAATAACAGTACCCTAGTGGACGAAGTGGGATGGGTCTCTTATGAATAATATAATGTAATAATAATAATTGTGTATTGTGGGCACCTTACCCAATTTCTTGAATCGGCTCAAAGCACCGCTAGCTGAACCTCACGTGCATTACCCGCATTCTCTCACACACTGGACATGAACACATTACAGTCACATGGTGGGAAGGGTCAGCTCAGCTTAAGTTTCGGAATTTAGAATCGCATTTTTTTTAAAGAATTTTGTGGGCTGAATATTTCCAAACAGAGGGGGAGGAAGCTGCAGAACCTGGAGAGAACCCCCGACGATCTGCCCGAATGAATGGTGCCACGTACGAGTAGGAAAAATTCTTTGCCCGAAATGGGACTCAAATCTGGCTTCTCGCTTTGGTGGTGAAGTCTCTTAACCACTAGACCACCAACCACCCCTATGAGCAGTGCCAGGGATCTCAGTCAACAGTAAAAATGCAGACAGAGAGAAAAACTGTTGGAATCCATGCACACTGTCTTTAAACCAGTTTTAAATTTTGAGGAGTCGCTGCAGCTTTTTCTGCAGATGTTGAAGGCTGTCAAGGGAATCCTTGAACAAGTCTGTTTCCTAACCTGACAAGACCAGGGAGAGTAATAAAATGCATAGAGGCGTTATGTACAAGCAGCTGAATCTGGCCAGTTTGACTAGAGTTGAGTGTTTTCTATTTTTAACATATTCTGGCCACTGTGAAGGTGATTTCATAGTCAGGGGCACTGGGTAAAGCCTGTACAAATCTTGGCCTTGTCAGGATTTGAACCAATGATCATCCAGTCTCAAGTTTGACACTAGATCGGTTGAGCCACCTGGTTCCCTTTTGCACAAATAACATAATTGACTTAGAGGAGTATTCGAACAGGATATATTGCGGTTAACACTAGGATAGAGCAAAAGACAATTTGACAGATGCTGTTCAGTGTTGATCATGGGATCTTGTCTGTTGTAGCGTGACGTTCAACAAAGTACACGATGAGGCAGTGCAGTATCAGTCCTGGCATCGCTGTGACATCATCACCGAGTTCTACACCCGCACCTCTCTTCCCCCGCCTCTCAACATCCTGCATTTTGTAATCATGGCGTGTCGCAGGATGGTGAGGGACATTTGCAAGGCGTGTCAGTCTCGCAGCAAGGAAGGCTGTTCGGCTTGCTGTGCTAAAGGTGGCGGTGATGGTCAGGACACGTACCCTCTGTTGCCCCACAATCCAGGAAAAGGTAACAGCTCAGCCTTGCACGTTCAGCATTGCACTTTACTCTTTGGGCCACCAGTTGCTGGACACCCAAACCTTCTGCAAGAAAAAGTGAAGCACCAGAGCCCCTCCTGCCCCCACCCAGAAACCCTCCTTCTCCCTAACAGCAACTTGTGTAGAAAAACGAGATAAGTAAAATTGAAAAAAATAAGTAAATAAACAAATCAGCAGACAAACACTCTCATCTCCCGCAGTTGTCTTTTTTTGTGTGTGTGCTGTGCTCCATGCCCCATACCTGACTCCCCTGCTACACACACACACGCACACGCACGCACGCACACGCACGCACACACACACACACACACACACGCATACACGGTTCCCTGTAGGTTACATTTATTTATCGTCCAGTGCCTCTCGTAAATTCATCTTTAATGCATCACCTTCAGGGGGTGATTACAAGCATCAAAGATGAATTTACCAGTAAGCAGTACACAAGCCAACATGTGTTAAGAGCTAATTCGGTTTATTTCATACTGTTGCAGTCGTGTTCACAAGATCTGCTGATGGGAGAAGCATCGATGTCTTTTGGGATAAAACAAGCGTGAAAAGTAAAAGCTGCCCATGGTTAAGCAGGAAAGAACTGTACACGGTGAAGGTAACTGAGAGCGGCAGTGACGCCGCTGCTCCAACAGGTGAGAACCTCCTGTTCATTGCCACAGTTCTCCTCCAACGTCATCTGCGTATCCTTTAAATACGTTCATTCCAAGATGACTAGGCTTCACAGAACTGGAGCAGGTGCACTTGTAAGTGCCCATGTCTCCTCAAAATTGTCTGTCTTTGTAATAGAGTTAGGACATGTAATTGAGTGATAGAGCTCTACACCGTGCAATACACCGGCATCTATTGGCCACATGGACTAGACATGAAATGGCCTGAAGCTCTGTCAGTCAGGGAGTGACAGCAACACTATAACTAACGCATTGCTTTTCACTTCGCCTGTAGCCTTCTCATGGCTCGGTGTCAGCTGGTGAGAGGGTGTATGTGCAGGTGTCTAAGCGGAATGTTGTTAGGGGATTTGGTCTAGTGGTTAAGGCATTGGACTTCGGATCCTGAGCTGCCAGGTTCGAGTCCCGGGTGGGCAGGAATATGGTGGGATTTTTCCTTCCCATATCGAGTCAAGTCCATGTGCAGACTCGTTTGCGGTGCCCGTCTCGCCTTCGTGTACACACGCACGCACAAACATCAAGTGTGCACGCTAAAAATCCCACGTTCATCTTTCGAAGAAGAGTAGGCTGTGGCCGGTGGCGTGGTAAACAGAAATACTGTCGCACGCACCAGAGTGAATAGCAGGGTGGAGGTTTGCACACAAAGTAGCGCTTAGCGGCAGCAGGCTTTCACTGCTTCGTCCTCCAGCCCTGCGGCGCCGTGAGCATTTCAGCAGAGATGGATATGTACGCCGAGGAGAAGTCTACCATACCACCATACCATACCATTGTTACACACCACAAACAGCTCAGAATGGTTCGTGGGCCTACATAATTATGTCAGGAGATGTGCATATAATTAATTAATGTTCAGACCGGGGAATTGCTTAGGGGAAAAAAAGACTGAAACCTAGACCAGGGTGCAGAGGCAGCGTCCTGCTGGGCGACCACGGGGGCAAATGCCCCACTTACGAAAACAAATTTCAGCATTTTTAGAGGCATTTAGCAGCCTCTCTTGGCACCAAACAGTAAAATACTGACATTCAAGCCTTCAAAAATGAAGTTAGACTGTCCCATAGGGCATTTGTATCCACGCGTGACTGCATGGGTGCATGTGCAATCTTTTTTCCCCTTCCTTTCCTTTGGCTGAAACTTAGATTTTTTTGGTTGGAAGAATAGTAAATTTGGCTGAAAATTGCCAAATGACTGAAAATTCCCCCAGCCTGAATGTTTATTCATATCATAGTCATACTCTTTTCTATATTTGAAGCAAGCTCCCAGTACTGTCATCTTCATGTTAAAACAGTTACCAAAAAAAAAAATTTTTTTTTTTAAAACTTTCAGGCAGGCCCTTTGTGTCCTTGTCCTTGAGGATATGTTGCGCTGCCCTTTACTTATAGTTACTGATTATTTTCACCTTCTGTATGCATTATCTTTCCAGAAGAGTTTTATGTGGGTAAGGGAGAAAACTGTGACAAGTTTGCTTTGAGCGTGTGGGACCAGAAGCGTGACCTGCACTACACTGTGAAGGTCGAGGACCGTGAAGCTGAGGAAATTCTTAACACCACAGCCACCAGGGATCCAGGTTAGTTATGAAAAGTGTGTGGTGGACATGGGCATGTGCACAGGTGTTTCATTCATGTGTGTGTGTGTGTGTGTGTGTGTGTGTGTGTGTGTGTGTGTGTGTGTGTGATTTGCTGGGGTTTTTTGTTGTTTTTTAAAGCAATGACTTAATTCTTTAATTTTTTTGTTTAATGAAATCTCTCTCTCTCTCTCTCTCTCTGATAAGAAAACAGATACATGTACCATATGTTTACATACCCGATATATAATACACCTACTAGTTCATGCATGCGGTAATGTGTGTGTGTGTGTGTGTGTGTGTGTGTGTGTGTGTGTGTAAAGTTTCATGTTCCACTTTTAAGTGTGTTTAAACGTTGTTGTTTTTTAAAATTTTAAGTGGCAAGTTTGAAAACTGGTCACGTGACCAAAATTTCCACCATTTTCAAATAAAGTTATTTGAGTTCCCCCCCCCCCCCTACTGCCCCCCCCCCCCCCCCCCCGCCACTCCCCCCCCCCCCCTTTTAGCATTGAAACAATAAATATCCATCTGGTAAGACTAAGAACAAGCAGTGCGTTTTTATTATTATCAATGCATGTACATGTATCTGTATTGCCTTTGAAATCATTTGCATTTTATTTTCAGAATGCCTGTGTGAAATTCGTCAGTTTGAAGAAGAGCAAGCAGCATGGGTTCTGAAGCAGTCTGATGAAAACGTCATGAGAGAGTATGCCTTATTCTATGCTGCATGATTCATTGTAGGGCTTTTCTGATAGACCTTTTTAAATCTACAATTTGTCTGCAGTTTCTATGGAAACTGACCTCAAACTATAACACTATTATCACATGTTGAAAATTAGGACTTGGGGCCAGAAAAGTGTGATTTTGCAATCTGCATACAACAGATCAGTTTGTTGACTGGTTGGTGGTGTCTCCTCCGAAGTGAAGTTTCCACTTTCCCTTAGAGTTGAGTACCGTGTGTTTCATTTGTGTATCAGTATTTTGTCTGTATATTTTTATCTTTGTTTTTGGTCTTCGGTTGGTTTTTCTTGTTGTCAGAAGCGGATACTGCATGTAGCAGTAACCAGCTTTAAAAGAAACAACAAGATCATCTGCACCTATGATTTATTTGAAGTAATGTTATGCTCGTTTGCAGTTTGAAAAAAGACTCAGATCTCATGAAGCATGACCTTAAACAGCTGGGAGAGGGAACAAATAATGTCCTGAGACAGCTTGAAGAGGGATCAGAAAATGTCCGCACTCAGCTGACGACACTGGAAAGCAGTCTGATGGAGTAAGTAAGGCCTCATTTTCTCGTACGTCCTCCATATCGTAACTGTTTCATTGAACAAGACATCCGCTACCATCCAATCAAAATTTAGACTCATAACGGAGGGGAGGTGAAAAATCTGATGCCCTGAGTGGGACTCAAACCCCCATCCTCTCGCTTTTATGGCAAGAATCTGGGGTCTTGTGCTCATTCACACACTGGGTGCGGTTGGTCTCACAGTAGGACAGCTGCTTGGGGTCTACTAGTCCAAACCAGTTGAGAATATTACCTGGCCGTAAGTATTACGAGCGATTCATTGCCTCTGTATGCCAGCTGTGATCATTGCTCCACTGACTACCCCATTTTCCCCATGTGTTTTCATACTTCAAAAAAAAACAAAACATAACACTCTTAAACAATGGCACTGGAAATTTAACAAAGAACCTGGCAGTGTTGTTTATCATCATAGATTTGCATAGCGTGGCGTCTTCATTATCATCATCTGACTGCTTTCTGTTTGCTTGCAGAGGCAGCGACCAGAGGTTGTGTATTTCTTGAGAAAAGCTAAAAGACTTAAGAAATGTCTGAGATAAGGAGCGCTGTTGTACTACACTGCAAAACTACTTTTCCCATTTCCCATGTGCATGTCACAGACTTTTGGGATTTACACTATATATGTGTTTGTGTATTTTTTTTCTGTGTCTGCAGGTTTCAAGGAAACATTTCAAATGAAAAAAAGGCTGTCAGGGGTAAGCTACAAAAAATCACAGAGTTCATCAATGGAAATAATAAGGAAATGCATGACGCAGCAGTCAAGGCCACAGCAGAAGCACAGAAGGCGAGAGAGGACGCAAAATGTGCAGAAGAGGCGAGGCAGGAAGCCCTTGTGAAGCTGGAGAAGGTACAGAAGGATGCTGCCTTGACCAGCCAGCATCTACATGACTGCAAACGGCAGCTTGGGGAAGCCCAGTTGGATGTGAGGGACGCTAGGGAGGAGATGGTTCAGCAGATGAAGGAAATGAAACAGACACTAGACGAGGCGAAACGTTCAGCAGCGTTGCGCGAAGACGAGTTGAAGCAGATGCTGCTACTGATAATGGAAAAAATGCAGGGCATCCAGTCACAGCTTGATCGGGTTTCTGACAGCCAGGCGGATGCCCCCTCTTCATAAGAGTCATGTTATCAATTTTTTTATATTATTTACAATGACTGGAAGCTGCTCAAAGTACAATTTCAACACTCGGACTGCTCACAGTGCACACTTGCTCACATACTGACCATGGTGTCAACATTCATACTTGTACATGTTCAGGATGACACGGACCAACAAAAATGTCATTAAAAGTGTGACATGATAAACCCCAGGCATACTCACGGTTCTGCTGGGGCTGCAAATAGCAGCATAGCTCAAAGGATTACGGAAACTTGCAATTAACCTGCACAAGAGACTGTATGCATGTATGTATAGAGAAGTCTGTCTTGCTTGACAGATTATGCTGCAGTGTTGACTTGTAGAAAATTCCACATGCGACTTCCAAGTATTGCTTTATGCTCACTTTTTTTTCTTTTCTTTTTTTCGAAATAAGAAGCATTTTTTACAGCCTTGGACCTAAGCTGAATCAGCACATGCTTGCACAGTATGCAGTTTACTCACGGCTGAGGTAGATTTTGTGGCTTTGTTCCTGTACTGCTCATGTGTGAACATCTTACTGACAGGTCATAAAGATTTGACTCAGTGTTTATGATATTGAGATATTGGCATTATTTCCTTACAGTACTTACTCAGCCTTGTTTTCAAGGCTGGCTGTTTTGTAATGGGGTCGTGTATCACCATACTCTGTATCATTGTTATTATGAATGTTAATCACTGTACTGTCATAATTATCATTTACATTACTGTTGTCATCATTTTTAATGTTTTTGTCTATTATCCTTATTGTCATGTTTTGTCTCCCCGTACATCACGTTTTTCTTTACTTTGTGTGTGTGTGTGTGTGTGTGTGTGTGTGTGTGTGTCTCCTTTATTAAGTCCTCCCAGACCTTTCTTACCTTTACATTATGTTTGTTTAGTGTGATGTTTGTTTCACCTGTATTGTTGTCATGTGAGCCATGTTTGTCTGATATTTGTGAGAACACCTACTAGTATATATACCGGTATATATATATATATATAAAGATGAACATTTGAATTCAACAGTGGCTGATTTTTTCATCCACAACATTCTGTAAAATTTACACACTGAAATGTGCACTTTTTATAAATTGCCTTCAGTATTTGTGCGGGGTGTTTTTACAGGGTCTGTATGCCTTTTAACATATACGCACACTCAGAACATGGGGCGTCCAGTGTATAGTGGTACTTAAGATTTCAGTGTCAGTTTTTGTCAGGCCATAATTTGCTTGCCAGTATTTTATAGATGTATTTTCTGAGGGTGTGATTAGTTGACAATTATTTACATGTACTGTACTGTTTACATTTTCATAGAAATGTACATGTTCATGCTTTAATTTCCTGACAGACACTCCAAGGGTGGTGTACCCACAAATTGAGTATTCAGATACTTTGTGACAACCACCTGTAAGACTTATGCAAGGTTTTTTTGTTTTTTGGGTGTTTTTTTTTTATCTGTACTTTTTTTTATCTGTACTGAACAGTCTGCCTCCTGATGTAGGATTCCCGAGTTAAATTCCAGACCAACTCCAGTCTAGTAGATTTCATGAACAAAGCACCGAACCATGAGATTCTTTACATTTAGCCTGCCTCCAAGGCATGAGTGAATATTGTTGAACTACCAGTAAACCAGTTATATGACTTGTGTACTATGCTGGGCCTTCTGTTTGGGACATTACCAAGTGGTTGTGTACAAGAAATGTTACATTCACTGCATGACCAAAGCATAATATCTTCAAAGACCAAGGTCTTTGATATCATTTTGATGGCATTTACTTACTCTTTTGAAAGTAACAATTATATATTGTTAATCTTCCATCGATTTTCTTACACAATAACATCATTTTGGCATGTGCTTACCCTTTTGAAAGTAACAAATATATATTGTTAATCTTCCATCGATTTTCTTACACAATAACATCATTTTGGCATGTACTTACCCTTTTGAAAGTAACAATTATATATTGTTAATCTTCCATCGATTTTCTTACACAATAACATCAACAGCTTGTTTTGATCTTACGTATTTACCCATTATAGTATCACTGTATGTGTACATGTATTTCAATCTCAGTTCTGAGCAGCATCTACTTAAATGTACTAAAGCCGGAACTCGGCACGTTCTGATTTTCCCAGGCCGGAATTCTGGCCACAACCGGAAAAGTGGCACCCCTGTGTACATGTACGTACGTTTAGTTGCACTGCTGGGGGGTAGGGTGGACATGGGGGGGGGCCTCTGAGTTTGCGATGGGAAGAAATGACATGCACTGTGTTCATACAAGCTTCCTGTACGAACATGCCGTGCATTCCTTTTCTCCTCACACAAATTTGGGGTTGCCTTTTTGTCGATTTGTTTATCGTGTTTATGACCATTGGAATAATCATTTTGCAGTCTTGTACACATGAGGTGGTGGATGAAGTCTCCTTACCTGCATATTTTTTCACAAATGCGTGTAGAAGTTTTTTCTCTACTACAGATCTTTAACTGCAGTATAATAAATTCTCCACTGTTCATGCCACAGCCCGTTTATCATTCCACTCTAGTTTCTGTGTGTCTGCATTTCCCAGACCAACACATTGCTAAACACTGGTGAATGGAATAAATCGTAGACAGTTAAATGTAACATGATTTTTTTGTGACACAGGTCAAGGTCATTCACAAGAGCATGTTTGTAAAGCTCTTATCGCTATCCATTATCATGCCAAGTCAAGTGTCTCTGGTGTCGAGTTCCTGGCAACATTACAATTTTCCCCAAAACAGTTTGTACGGCCTTGACCTTGGGTTTTTGTTGATGTGTTTATGACCATTGGAATAATCCTTTTGCAGTCTTATAAACATTAGGTGGTGGATGAAGTCTCCTTACCTGCATATTTTTCACAGATGCATGTACAAGGTTTTTTCCCCTCTACTAGAGATCTTTAACTGCAGTAAAATAAATTCTCCACTTGTTCATGGCACTGATCGTTTATCATTCCACTCTAGTTTCTGTGTGTGCGTTTCCCAGACCAACACATTGCTGAACACTGGTGATTGGAATATATTGTAGATAGTTAAATGATTGATATTGTCAAGATGAAAAGAAAACTGAGAATTGCACACATCCTGGTTTCATCAGATCACATTCACAATTACTCAAAACAGCAAGTTTTTCACAAACCACATTTTTATTGCCAAATAGACAACCAAGAAATGAATTTTTTAAAAAACGCATACCTAAAACCTAACGACATGGTCCTATGATACACATGCTGTGGGATAACGCGGATGATGTTTACATATGACAGAAGTTGTGAAGCCTCCATCAGAAACCTCAAACCATTCATCCATGCAGTGTCATTTTTTTCTCCCTGCCTTTTTTTTTTTTTTGTACAATCTGCTATACTTAAAGCAGCTGCAGGCTGAACACCGACGCCAGTGTGCAGCCAACAGCAACTTTCTCCTGATAACCTTTTGCTGGAATACCAGGTTTTGCCACGACAAACGGTCAACACCGAGCACTGCCTTTTAGATTACTGGATCCAAAGTGGTAGGTTAGATCTGTGGGCATGAAGGGTTACTGGAAAGAATGGAGCAGGATGACACAAGTCATGGCTCATCATCAGCATCCTTGGTAAACATTGTGAAGTGTAATGATACTCGCACAGCAGGGACAAGGTTTGACTGACAATTTACTAAAACAGGCTGCAACTTGTTGACTGTAAAGGCAAAAAAGCAAATCATCTGAAGTGGTAAATTCGTTTGTTGCTCCCAGTGTCCTGTGAAATGCGCAATACATCATTGCGGTCCCAACAGCAGTGAGCAGCTATGAAGCTGCAGGCTAAAACAATAGAACAAATCCCCTTGTGAAATGAGTAGTTTCCGTGGATACAATTCAATTTTGTGAAGATACGATGATAAATTTAATGACATGATTGACAAAAAAATGTGGAGGAAAGTGACAGCACTGCTCATCTTGACAACACCAACACGAATTACAGCAGAGTATTAAGAACACAAAAGAAACACAAACTTACACATAAACAGATGCAAGATTACACATGTACACTGTTCTCATTACAACATGGATAGAGACATGCCTTGCTCGTATTTTTTTTTATTTTAATTTTTTCACTTTCCTTAAGTTTTCTACACAACATGTACATGTATGTATTTAAAAAAACAGAGATACAATGCTGCCTGAAAGATTAAGATTACTTCTTGAGAAAGGAAATTTTCTTTCGAGTTTCTGGGATCTTCAAACAGATTTCGCTAGCTACCAAGACATTCTTATAGAAGGCAGGGAATGGGCCATGTCAGTTCTGGCAGACACTTAAACAGTACAACATCATGGAAATCATTCATTTACAACTGTTTAAAAGAACCGTGTGAAACTCTTTGTTACATGGAGCAACTATTTACACATGAGGTTAGCTGCGATCAGGCCAGAAGCCCCACAAGTCCCTTGCTGTGACTAGAACTATCCTGGTCACAGAGGCAAGCTGGCATGCTGGCCATCCAGGCAACACTATCTCGCGGACATCTGCAGGATGAAAAAGCTGGCAAGCTGGCATGTGCTGGGCAGAATATCACCGTAAATTACTGTGCGCGTTTTAACACTGCCACCCATTCCTAACCCGAATCGAACGTACAGGCCCTTTTTGCTGATGTCTAAAATTTGATGTGATAATGAGAGTCCAAAGCGACAGCTTGCCACTAATGCCTGCAAGCCATGCAAGGCAAGAGTTCAGTTCCAGCACGCCAGCCTGCTCTTCAGCATGCTCTCTACTTGTAGCTTTTGTAGCCACTGTAGTTGCCACCCCAGTTGGAATTGCCACCGTAGCCGCCGCCGGTTCCACTGCCTCCACTCCAATAGCTGGGCTGGCCACCCCAGTTGCCGGCACCCTGGTTCCAATTACTTCCGTAGCCCTGCATCACACCAAGAGTGGTAATTTATGGGATGGGTCTACAAGACAGACCAGAGGTACGGCTTGTAATGTGAGGCCCGACAGTATATATCCACAGTGGTGGAAAAACATGGAAAATGAGGCCTGCATGTTCAGCAAACCCTAAGATACTTAGTAATACAAGAAGTAGCCACAGCAAAACATTGCTTTTAACAGATTCTCGGCAAAAATAAATAAATTCAACAAAGTGTTGATATCGCAACGTTTAAAGCAGCACATACAGCAACGTTGTGTAAGACTAAGAGTGTGCATGTGCTGGTGGAAGTGAAAGTTGACAAGTTTACCTGGTTGTAACCAGAAGAGCCTCCCCACTGACCCTGCTGTGAGCCCCAGTTGCCCTGGTTACCCCACGAGCCCTGGTTGCCCCAGCCTTTGTTGTAGCCACCACCTCCACCGCCACCGTAATAACCACTGCCGCTACGCTGGCCCTGCAAGCAAGACATTCAAATATGAACAGCAGCAGAACAATGTAATGCAAATGATCCTGAATTCTACACACTGATCAACTTCTTCACCACCTGTTGTCAGACCCATATCCGAAAGCTCACTATACATCACTTGTAGAAGATGTCATCACTCAACAGGAGGTCACCTACAGAACACCATTAACATCCAATATTAATTCATTATACCTGATGGTAAAATTGACAGTATTGTGAACGGCCACATGACACAGGTGGCTAATAAAAACTAAGGAAATATGTTACTAAATACTCAACTGACAGTTAAGATGCTTTAAACGATGAAACGAATGAAATACCTGATAGCCTCCACCGGATCTGTAACCACCAGCGCCATAACCGCCACTTCCACCTCCGTAACCACCACCACCACTTCCATACGAGCGACGGTCGTCATATCGGCTTCTGTTGTCGTAGCGTCCTCTACCACCCCTGTCCACGTATCCCCCGCGCCCACCATAGCCTCCTGAAAACAGACAACACATCATGTTCATATATATATCCAAACTGGAGTATCAAACTATCAAGGTGGAAGTGGCTGCAAACCATGAAACTCTAAACTGTCAATAATCAAAACAAGAAAACCGCAACGGAAAGAGAGAGACTTACACAAATTACTGTTGCGCAAACAGAACTGTATGTGTATGAAACCTGTTGTCAGACCCATATCCGAAAGCTCAGTGACATCACTAGAGTACAGTGTCATCATTCAACAGGGTGTATTCACTGATTCCAAAATTAACCAGCATAAAAGAATCTCTGTTTGTGCATGTGCCAACTAATGTGTGCATCTGCCCTTTTCTTTTCTGAAAAGCATTTAGGGTTTTTGTTTTGTTTTTTAGTTTTTAAGCTATCAGTAGAAAGAAAACATTACCAGCACAATTACAAAAATTAATGCAATACTATTTTTCACATAGAACTCACCGCCTCTGTAGCCACCACCGCCGCCGCCGCGACGGTCCCTGTCAAAACCACCGCGGTAGCCTCCACGTGGACGGTAGTCTCTGTAGTCACGCCTTCCCCGATCTGACACATTACAGTGGTGCAGTCAGAGAAATCATTTGGTTTACAAATGTATGCAATTATGCTGCCAACATATTTTGTTCCTTTTATTAGTTTTAAAATTCCTGTAGAGCTTGTACACATGAAATTTCAGATCAAGTGTTCTGTGGCGGAACTCAAAAGACAACAAAAATGTAGTTATTGTTTCCCACCATTGATTTCAGGATCTCCACTGGAAGAATGACACCGAGTGCGGTGGAAGAACATCCAGTGCCCAAAATCCAGTGTTTTTCTATGCATTAACTTGACCTGTGTTCACCAATATCACTGACAAGGTAGCTTAATATCCTTGTCTTTCTAATAAAACCACTGGTACCAGGATTCTGTGTACAGGAAGAGACTACAACTGTTTACGAACTCAACAAGTTACCCGCTGACGAAACAGGATAAAACACTTAGTCTACTTACCTCCATAGCGACTGTCGCGGAATCGTTTCTCAGGTGGGGGCAGGAGATCACGAGCCTCTTTCTTGTACTTCTCTACCAGTTTGTCAGCCTCCTCTTTGCTCACATGTTCCTCCTCGGTGAACTCAACAGTATCGAACAGCTGTCCCACCTCCGGAAGGGTGAAGTTGGCTGTCAACACCACACCAAATTCTCCATACAGTTTGGTTCACAATAACACAGTGTTATGGGTGATGACGGACTATATGAAGAAGGGAAATGATGATGGGGGTTGGGCTTGGGCTTTCCTTAGTGTCTATGCCTAAGGCAGGGAAAAATGCATGTGACCGGTTCTGCACTGGTTGAATAACCTCTGGGCCTAAGAATGCCTTGTGGGATGTGCTCTCGTACATCTACAGAGATCTCTGACTTCCCCCAACTGTATACATTTTGTCCTCTTGCACTCTCTCTCTCTCTCTCTGAGACCTCAAAACACACTTGACTAGACTATTTCTGCAGCCTTCAACAGTTCCATTCAACTGGTACATTCATTTCGCTGCTTGCATTTGACTAGACCATTTCACTGGTTCAATTTGATTGGAACATTCATTTCACTGGTTACGTCTGACTAGATCATTTCACTGGTTCCATTTGACTGGAACATTCATTTCACTGGTTATGTCTGACAAGATCATTTCACTGGTTCCATTTGACTGGAACATTCATTTCACTGGTTATGTCTGACAAGATCATTTCACTGGTTCCATTTGACTGGAACATTCATTTCACTGGTTATGTCTGACAAGATCATTTCACTGGTTCCATTTGACTGGAACATTCATTTCACTGGTTATGTCTGACAAGATCATTTCACTGGTTCCATTTGACCAGAACATCCATTTCACTGGTTATGTCTGACTAGATCATTTCACTGGTTCCATTTGATTGGAACATTCATTTCACTGGTTATGGCTGAACAGATCATTTCACTGGTTCCTTTTAACTGAATCATTCATTGTACTGGTTAGATCTGACAGGAACACTCATTGCACTGGTTATGCTTGACTGAAGCATTCACACCGCTGGCCATATTCGACTGACGCAATCATTTCATGGCAACTTTTGCAGTGTTCCTCTCTTCATCCCATCCACAAGTCAAATCACTTAACCACTGGTTATCCAACTTCCAAAATTCAAATCAGGATATGTTTGAAAATCAAATACACGTCTTGGCTGAGAAAACTTCACGTACAATCAAAAACTAAACTCCTCCAAATCGGCAAGTACTACATTAATATGGGTCAGCACCAACAACTGCTTTACAGCATGAGGTCTCTTGGTGTCAAGTTCTGTACCATCATATATGCAAAACAGCTCAACTGTCAACTTGCAATTTGTCGTGCTAGTGCCTGGTTAGAAATTACAGAAAGCCTTCATGTTGCTTACGCATGCGCCAGTGTTGTTATTCCAGTTCATGATCTTGGGGTATGATGGTGGTGTCTGTCTCATCCAAGAGTAAAATCACTGTGTGTGTGTGTGTGGGGGGGCTCATAACAAAACTCTAGCATTTCCTGAATCTTTTCCTGAGAATAGTGAGATGAGATCATCTTGACGATGACGTAAAAAGAGAGTGTAAATGCCATCAAACTTAAGGCTATCATGAAACTACTAGCGCTAGGACTTTGGGAATGGAGTGACTGATGAGAAAATGGAAATGGAGACGAGTAGTTTATGACAACTAATGACCATCTCAATCATTATGCATGAGTTAAATAAAAGTAGAAAATAATAACGCATATATACATAAGAAACAACAAAAATTACACTCACATACGCACAGACATAACGCTCAACCAACAAAACCAGAACGCAAGATGTTACTGAAAACGGTCGTAACAGCGAAAACACAATGGTAATAACAGCGACTAGGATTCCTTCCCCCAAGTGATAAGAATCTTGTGGCAGATGGTGTATTTTTCAGGTGCAAGATGACTGACTTTCGAGCGAGTAATTTTTCTGTGGTGGTAACAGGTTTTGAAGAATGGCATGACTGCAGAGGAGACACAAACTGTAAACAAGCTACGGCTGGAATGCAGGGATAACGTGCAGACTGTAAAAGGCGAGAAAAGCAACTGGTTGATATGTGAACGACTTGTCAACTACAATACACAAGGCTGGATCAGTCGCTCTGGACTGAGAGAAGAAAACAATCGTACCCGGTGCCAGTCGCCAGAGAAGCATCCTACCTTTCATCTCAAGAACAGCATTTTCTGGTATCTCTTTCCCTTCTTCCTTCTCTCTTTTCTCAACCCGGCTTTTGAACTCCTCCTCGGTGGGCACAACCACCACTGCCTTGCGTTGAAAACCTTCGAAAGGCTGCATTTTACGTCGTCGGGCAGATGCATACACATTTGTCTAGCGGGGTGACAAAATACAAAACAAATTCGTGAGTATTGAGATCCAATATCGGCAGCGCTCTGTGCCAACAAACATTTTACTTGTCGATTGGGCGTATCATGCCGAGCAAATTTGCCTTTGCATTTTAAGGCGAATCTCAGGGCATCTGCAACATACTGCAAGAATAGAAGTCGTTACATCCTTGGTGTCATTTCCACTTGCTGTCTCCTGTGACTGATCCACTCTGCCTCTTCTCTGTGCCATTCTTCTGTGTTCCTTTTTTTTCCACCCGTTCCTCGATGAACCGACACAATACATACCTTGTTCTAATCCAATGCAGCTGAAATGCAACTGTGGCAGTTAACGAGAATGTCAACACACAAAACTTACCTGCAAGCTATAATTAGGAAGCCAAATTAGGGAACATCAAAAAAATGATAACAACCTTGTCCCACAGTGTATGCCCTAATCTACCAGTGCACTACAAGGGGTTTAACCCACCCTCCCCCTGTTTAGCTTCCCATCAAAAGACGTCAGTCAAATGCCTGTTCATCATCTGTGCAGCAAGTAGTGGTGAAGCAATAAAAACATCAGGCAATTTAAGCAAGTCATATGTATCATCAACATCACAGTCATCGTAAACATCATCATGGCCAATATTGCTCATCCATGCCAATCCTTTGCAGAAAATCAATGCAATCCTTTAAATCCATCCATACAACAATTCCAAGAGTTGAAAACAGCATTCATTCAAAACTCCTATACTGCCTTTCAATTAAAGCATGTTGCTGTCGTCGTGTCCGATCCCAAGCAATGGCAGCCACTCAGCTCAGAGACAGAGGATCAAATCTTCATTAATGGTGTATCATTGTACAGATTCCTTTTGACATTGCAGCACCCCACTTGCGAATTTCCACTTGCGACCCACCCAACCCACCCCTTTAGTTTGATGTTCCCCCCTTCTAACCTGTCAGTATGGTGGCACTCACCTCCAGGACTTGTGGGTGCAGCAGCCAATGACACTCATGTTAATACTCACCTGCTCAATGTTGCAAGTAATGGAGGATGTCAGCAGACACTGACAGACATGAACCCATTAGTATCACATGTGATGATCTGAGCATTTCTGAGTTCTCACAGCATTCAACATCCTTCCTGTCAGTTTTACTACTACGGCCACTGTCTGAGCATGGAAATTGCACTGACCATGTAACACTTAGTGACTTACTCACCCAACGACTTGTACATGTATACATGTACATACACCACTTTGGAACTTTGGTTTATTGTCAATGTCCGTTACTGCCCAAGCAAGCACAACAAACTGACTATACTACATGCGTACATCTCTATTCAACAAGGAGCTGAAAACACAAGATGTCAGCCAAATTTTTTCATGATACCGAGTACTGCTGGTGTAAGTGTATCACTGCTATCAGTAAGGCAATAAAGACGTACATCTGGGCAAACTTCAGACCATACTAATAGTTATTACTAAATGTGAGCCACGATGAAGGTCTCCTCGCCTTCAAGTACATTCTCCTGTCTTACAGAATACAGTTGAAACCTTTGTCATCACGTTTCAGAGAGAATAGTCAATACCCTTGATAAACACACTGGCAGTCACACCTTTCAATTCCATCCATTCTCTAACTGTAGTGTAAGATGTGCGTAAGACTACAAATACAACGCCCCCCACCCCCCTCCCTTGAAAGGGAACACGAGCTCTTTAGGTGTTTACAGCCGAAAATCAGCTATGTAGCTACTTTTGACCATGTTGATAAGTGAAAGTAACTTTCCAAGTTCTGTAGCATTACCCGTACCTCTCTGAACACTTACCTATTTAAGTAAGCCAGCATTAGCCCACAACTCCACAAAACCACCTCACAGCCATTAAAGAAAGAATGGCTTTGTCATAGCCGACTTACCAGTGTCCTGATACAGTTATCTACATGATAAGCCCAGTGTGAAAACTGCAACAGATCATCATGCAGTTGCACCCACATTCCATTCATGCCTGTCTTCAAGGTAGACCTCTCGTGACCGTGGCAGATTTTATTCCCTGGTAGTTCATATTCAAAAGACACATCCAAACTCTGGCTGTGTAATTTACTAACTATAAGACCATCTCTCAGTCTCACAAACTCAGTTCCTATTCGTCTGCTGCACGACCCATTCAAATAACATTTACTTTGAGTGTGAGTACTTTATAGTCAAAATACTTCTTGGCTGACACCCGACGTAACATGCTGGCACAGCCGTCAACTTCCTCAGTTCCTGACAATCTGATACTTGTCCAGTAAACATGCCATAATTAAATCATTTGCTTAAACTCCAAAAACACAGTACAGTTGTAAACTCTCCAAAATTCTGCTTACTGACTGCTTCTCAACACCTTAACCACAAAGCCCGACAACCAAACACCCTATCCAACTGCCTCCTCATCAACCTCAAGCAGTCGAGTGTGCGACACCTCCAGCCTCTCCTTATGAACTTTCAAACACAGTTCATTGTACTTACGATCAAAGTTGCAACCCCTTTAATAACTCTGCCTTAGCATTTACAGAAGAGTAAAACCACTTCAAGAGAAACCACAGTTCATGATTAAACACTGCTAGGCAAAATCTAATTCTTCCCTCCTGGTTCTCAACAGTACAATGGAATGGGACCCTTTTCAAACTACATCTTTTCACCTGAAGAGCAGGATCAAAAGAAAAAGAGGTCCATGTCTGCTGACTGCAACATCCTCCAATACACATTTTCGCACCACAGCTACTCACCTGAATAGTCCGAACGCATCAAATGAACAATGGGTAACACTTCATTGGAAAATTATAATACAAGATACAAACTGGACAAATGAACAGAAATGCAACACCCTACCTGGTCCAGGATGTAGTTGTGCTTTTTGCGGGCCGCAATCTCAATCATGCGATTGAGACACTTGGTTGCCTTGTCAATGAGGACATCCCAACGGCCACTGTAGTTCTTCTTTCTGGGCAGACCCATCACCTGTTCCACAGACAGTCATAAGCAGAGTTCAGGCATTGGATTCTCACTTCATTACTTCTGCACGCCTAACGGCAAAGATCCAGCTACCATGTGCATAAAAACTTTAAACAGGAAAAGAATCTTACTGTTGACCTACTCCCAACAAGTCCAAACAACTGTCCGTACCTTCATTTTGTCAATGATGTTGTTTGTGCCAAGGACAACGTATTTCTTGTCTGGGTTGCCTGCTGCATGTTTCTCTGCCCAGTAAGTTTTTCCTGCACCCGGCAGCCCCACCATCATGATGATCTGAAAAAGGACAGAGACAACAAACAGAAATTTAATTGCCATCTTTACCATCTAAGGACAGCTGCATTTATTCAGTACAGACTAATGCTGACAAAGTGATATGAATCGGGGAAAACTGCACAGTTGTTTTTAGAGAGTGACCATAGACTACTTGTAAGTCACTAAGCGTAACCAGCAGACAACCTCTTGAAAACTTTATCATGCAAGGCATTGTCTTGCTGTTTTTCTTTACTTCTTCTGAGTTTTTTGGGGTGTGTGTGTGTTTGTGTTTTTTGCCAAAGTTTTTAATACACTGAAGACACTACAGCCATAATTATGCTGGTGTAAACGTTGTGGTGCCCATCTCTAAAATACTGTTTCTTTAAGTGTCAAGTTCAGTATTCTACACCAACACCAAACACTGCAAATGATAAGGACATAATGAAAATCATCATTCATCTTCACTTACTTCACAGTCCTCTTTTGTGGCGGGTGGTGTTGAACCACGCACTCTCTCCTCTTCCGGGACAGTCTCCAGAAAAGCATAGCCTTCTTTCAGAGGAAAATAGGGTTCTTCCTGCAAACACACAAAATATTCCTGAGAATTTGCTTTCTTTGATGTGTGAAATGAAAACCAACAAGTCATGAAAACAAATTAGAACCAAGGAAGACCACAGAGATTGAACCTTCCCACTTGTTACTTTCACTGCACACACTACCTAATGCAGCACATAACCCCTCCCTTACCAGTTTCCTATTTATTTTCCACAGGAACTGAAAGGTACACGCCCTCTCAGCACATATTACAAACAAAAAGGATGGTCATTTTACCTTAGCACCAAAGTTGCACTCAAACTCTGTGTTCTTGGTCAGGATGTGAGGGAACAGGGCTTTGTCCTCCAGTTTCTCCTTCTCCACCTCGAAACACGTTCCCAGATCAGTCCCATTCTTGGAGTAGGACATCACCACAGGGTCACTGTCCAGGTCCTGAAAAATTGCAAATGTGTCTTAGTCATATTCTGGTATTTCAAATCACTCAGAGATAAAACAATTTTAATTTCATGAATTAAAGTATCCCCCAAGTCAATTTTAGGAATATAATCCAAGTGGTCTTATAATACAGTTTCAGTTGTAACCCCCCCCCCCACCCCCCACCCCCCCCCCCCCCCAAAAAAAAAAATTTGCAACCCCATTCTTCCTGAAATCGAACAAGATCTTTACCAGGTAAGCAGTGATGACATCGCCAGCAGTGAAGCTCTCGCCGTAGTCTTTGAACTGACACTCTGTAGATGCTTTGCCAGTTCCACCATAACCATAGGACAGAGCCTCTTCACCTAAACAGGAAAAAAAACCCCCAAAAAACCCTGAGTGCAACAGCATACATTTGAACTGATTTAAGCAAATTCTAAATACTGCAAAGCACAAGTGTCTTACGAGGGACAATCAGGTGTAGATCACACACATCTGTGCGTCGTTTATACAGAGACTTCAGAACCTGTGGTAGAAATTTTCAGGCCGTACATCACTGATTTTACAAAATGACCCTCTAAAGTTTGACAGAGAGGGTCAGAGTGACCGTCAGCTTTGGAAGCTGTGAGGAGCACTGTTAGACTGAAAAGCAGATCAATAAATTGTACAAATGAGATCTGCACACACACAAGCACTCACCCCACAAATCATCAAAACACGACCGCTTTCGACAATTGATTTTACCCCCGATAAAAACACTGCAGTTACTTTCTTGGTTGAAGAAAGCACCGATTTCTCCCTATCAGTATCACCAGGTGTAACTTACCAAGCTGTAGACTGGAGTCATCCACTGACCAGCCAACACGCAAAACATGGGGATTGGTCTCATCAGATGGCAAGTGGTCCACGTTCAAGTTCTCCAGCAGCTGGAGACAAGAACAAATGAGAATAAATTCCAAACGCACCAGCTAAAAACTCAGTGAAATGTGCATACACCAAATACCAGTTTAACAACATCCACCACCTGAATGTCTGCTTTGGAAACTAAAACACAACAGAGCAATACAATTATACACAGACACGGCAATGATCCGGCACATTTGACCCAAACTGACCTTGACTTCATATGCAACTTTTCCGGACTTGACGCCGAACATTGCCCGAGCACCAGCCCACATGAAGGCAAAACCCTCCACAGTCAGAGGGTGGGCCTTCACACCTTCATCTTTAATGCGAAGGTTCAGGTCACAGTTATCTGCGCGACATGGAGAACAAAAGGTGAACATCTTGATAGAACAACCACACAAGCCGTTGCTCTCTCATGTAAAGAGAAAAACTGAAATACATTTCTGTTTTGTCGTAAGCTAAGGAACTGACATTTGGCGATATTATTGATGGAGTAATTTGGACTTAAAGTTACGATGCTAACTCAAGTTGTGTTCTTTTTAACTTTACCAGATTTTACCAGTATCTGCACATGACAGAATATTCAAAAACACCCACAAAAGAAAACTTGTGACTTACATCTGTCAAGCTGGAAGGAAGTGACCGTTTCCCAGGCGCAGTCATCCATTTCCACCTTGCGGATGGGGGGACTGCGGCTGCGCCTGCCAAAAATCAAGCGGAACAGTCAAACTATTTGCATTCCCTATGACAGATCCAGTAAGGTATGGGTACATTTCCCACCCACTCCATCTGTTCATCTAAAGTCAATGTGTGTGAGCGTGATGTCACTTCAATAATGTAAACAAACAAGGAATCACACTGATCTGCAAATCTGAGAACATCTTACTTTTGACAGTGGCTGCAGATGCCACTTAAAACGCTTAGGTTTCCAATCTAACAGTCGTCAATGTACTGCCTCCATACCTCAAAAGCAGACGAAGTAAACTGTAATCAACTCTAAATGTAATACCTTCTCTCCCTGGAGTGTGACCGACGCCCTCTGTGACGTTCTCTGGAGCGTGAGCGTGATCGTGACCGCTTTCTCTTTGTTCCTTTGTCTTCTGTAACAAGAGTGATACAGAACTGAGAAACATGTTCACACTCACAGTAACAAACCAGAATTCACATTTCACAGCTAAGCCAAACAAACAGGTACCTAGACAGAAACCACTATTGAGCACAGAAATTCAGAAATTATTGTTTACCAAAAAAAAAAAAAAAAAAAAAGGGGGGGGGGGGGGAGAGCAGACTTAACAAGATTTTTCACAACCACACATGCTCAAACTGGCACCTCAAGAGTTTAAACGGAATAATGTTGAAGCTTACCTTGCCCCTCGTCATCCTGTGAAGTTTCGTCTATGGTTTTGAACTCCTCCCCCAGCTCGTCGGGCATCTCCGCATCTTCCTCCCCTTCAGCAGGCGCATCACCACCAGGACCTTCCCCGTTTTCTGCGCTCTGCTCCTCTGTTGCTGCCTGGTCTCCAGCGGCAGCAGCAGCAGGCTCTTCCGTGGCTGCTGGCTCTTCTGCTGCAGGTGTCTCCTCTTCCCCTGCAGCTGCTTCCTCGCCGTCGCCTCCCTCTTCTTCCTCATCCACATCTTCTGCTTCTACTACCTGATACTGCAAGACAGAAGGTTGTATGGATTTAGTGATTTGTGTTAAAACCACATATAGAAAAAAAGAGGACACAGTGCAGGACTGCAATTAGATGAAATAAAAAAAAAGCCAGCATATGAAACCATAATAAAGAGAAAATTGAGACAATTTAATCTGCTAAAATCAAAAATCTGATCGTGATAAGTACTGACCAAGCAATCGCTACTTTTATACTTCCTATGCAGTTGTAAACTATTTGACAGACGGAAGCAACCTTCGAAGCTAAACATGATCCCTTTGGACCAAACACAATACATGAATAAATTTATGTAGGTAAAACTGTTTTCCCATTCACAGGAAAAAGCTTTCAGGTGTATTAAGAATGAATTAAACCATTGACAACATACATATTTCTGAAGATTAAAGAATGTGAAACATGAAACAGACACAAAACAAGATTAACATACATCTTCTTCTTCGCCATCATCCCCTACTTCTTCCGCCTCCTCTGCTTCTTCAGCCTCTTCCACCTCCGCCGCTTCTGTTCGAACAACAAACTCTGAGAGGCACTGTTCAACCACATGCATCTCATGAACATGACTCTTAAGACTACCACATGTATTAAATGACACAGGTTACCTACATCAGTAAATGGATGCACAGTCTGTCAGTGTCTAGTGTCATCATGCGTGTGTAATGTGATTGCGTTTTGTGTTTTTTTTTCTTAAATCAAAATTTATACCACTGTTCATTAATCTTATGATTATGTTGTGGTTTTGCCAGGGTTGATTGTCTGACAGGTTTTCGCGAAACTACAATCAATCCTTGTGTCATAAAGTTTCAACATCATCATCACTCTACTCCGACATCTCAAGTCCAACGTCAAACGATCAAACCGATGTCCACTAAGCTACCGTGAGCACAAGGGAACCCACGCCACATTCAGCTTCCGGTCAAAAACTAGGTCACGAGTACCTGCATTCTTCACCGATTACTACCAACGAAATGAGAATTGTTATCAAGGTGCAATGCCAATAACAATGCCTAAGACGACCCATGCCCTGCAAATTTGCCTAATAAATCCGAGAATGATCAAAAGCTGTAATGCCGTTAGTACAGAAAATCGTGAAGACACTTACCACCTCCTGTCTCTTGATTTAACGCTTCTTTCAACCTTTCCACAAGTACAGCTTTGACTCCTTTCGTATCTAAACCCCTTGCTTTGAGCTCATCCCGAAGTTCTGTAACTTTAAGCTTATCAGGATCGATTGCACTCATTTTGTTGCATGAAAAAAACAAAGACGCCACAAACAATCCTTCGTCCACAGCACAAATGGCCGGCACAAATTATACGCATGCGTCCAGGTTTTTCAAAACGAGCACCGGCAAATAGATGCACAACGTACGACTAGCAAACAAATCACTTCGATAATTCATAATCAGTATCAACAACACTGTGCTACAGACCAAAGCTTTAATTTATGCACATTCAACAATTTCTCATCTGTAAAATACCTCTTATAAGTTAATGGAAATCATTTTTCTCGGTGTATGACAGCTCAGCCGGGTGCCAGATCCGGCCCGGCAGTGAACCAAAGGGGAGAACCAACAAACTAATAGTCTGTTTCGATCGAAACCATGAATTGACAATACATTGTTAGGAAAATATTATAACTGAACTGTTTATGCGAGTATGTGAGGAAAAGTTTGATGCATGTATGTGTGTACTTATTATTTTATTATAGTTCTCTATGTGATACTTTCAGTTATTATCCAGTTAAACTTTTTAATCCTTATAAGACTTTTTGATATACCCTTTAGTTTTCTGAGAGGTAATATTACAAGAGAAAGGCGTCGGTACATTTTTATTTGAATTTGACTGTAATGGTGTTGGAAACACTTGTTCTTTTAATTTTCTTCTTGACCTCATAAAGGTCACGCGAGACTTCACAGCCAATGTAGCAACGCTTATAAACAACATGGCGGACACCACGGAGCAAAAAGAGGGTGCAGGTAAAGAGTGAACTATGTGTACAGCGTTTTCATTGTTCCGCTATAAACTGTTGTTTTGTTGTCCTCGGAGATAACATTAAGCAGCAGGTTGCTTACCTGTGTTACTGTTTTGTTGCAGATTCTATGATAGCAGACATCCAGAAGAAAATCACTGATGCGTTCGATATCTTTGACCATGAATCCAACAAGACAGTTGACGTTAGGTACTATTGTCTGTTGTCTTCCTTTTTTTTTTCCTTTTTTTTTCGGGGGGGGGGGGGGGAGGGGGGTCCTTTGCCCGAAATTTTACAATGTGCATTATCTAATCAAATGGGGTTTGCAATTGTCGAATGAGCTAATGATGCTGATACACATTTGGAAAATGCACACCTCCCGTGTAAAAGCATCAAAACAGGATATAATCATGATCATTATCAGATGAAAAATCTTTTGGTTTAAAGGTTACGGTATTATGTGGTCTTTTCAATCTACAAAACAGCACCACCAAAAAAATGCATTTGCCTGACAAATGTGCGCTGGTAATGGCTGTGTAAAGCCAGGGAATCTTTAACTTTGGACCCATAAACATAATAGCAGTTTTAACCCTCCTCATCATCCAAGTGGCATTCTTCTTCCCCTACCCCTGCCAACAAATATTGTGAGAAAACAATCCACAAGAAGCTACACGGTGACTAAGGCAGTATACTGCAGTAATATATATACTTTTTTTTAAAAGTGGATGCCATCAGTGCACTTTTCTTGATAGATGTGATTACTGTCATAGGGAAGTCGGTACCATCATACGCTCCTTAGGGTGCTGTCCCAGTGAAGCCGAGTTGCATGACATGCTTGCAGAGGTTGGTACTTATGTCATCTCTGTTGTGGTGAATGTATGTTTGTTTACTTTGTATTTAACCTTTTTGCTGTGTTTGTGTGTGTTTTATTAAAATAAATGGGGTGGGGATTTTTAAAAGAGGGTGGGGTGGGGTGGAGTGGAGGGCATTTTGTTGTTTTGGTTATTTTTGTTTCTATGAAATAAAAGTGCAGAACATATTTTGAAATACTGTGGAAAATGGTACTAAGGTTATTTTTCTATTTTAACATTGCAACTGATTTTATTTCGAAGGGAGCAAATTCAGGTCATAGGATATGTATATCAAATTTGCAGTAGCATTTCCTATGGGTCTGTTTGAGGCACTCCTGATTTGAAGTTATTCAAGTTGTGAAAATTAAATAAAATTGTGTGCCTAGTAAAAGATTTTAAAACTGAAATCACCCTCCACAGCAAATGGCCGCATATACTGTGTATTTTTCAGCGAGTGTGTGTGGTTGTCATTATTCCACTCTGATCTGAATTTTTGTTTTGTTTTTTGGTGGTTTTTTTTTTTTTTTTTGGGGGGGGGGGGGGAGGGGGATGGAACTGTCCTGTGTGTACTGTCACTGCTTTCATCTTCCAGATTGAGGAGGAGGAACCCACGGGATATATTCGCTTTGAGAAATTTTTGCCAATGATGACCAAAGTCTTGATGGAGAGGAGGTTTGTGGCTTACTTTACAAACTCCCTATTGATATTCACTACATAAGAACAATGCTTTCTTCTCACCCACTGCATAATGTGTTAAGACTCGTATTGTGTAGGCTGACAGTTTTTCTTTTAATCTTAGTGGAGGTCACAACTAGAACTTAGAAGTCACCTGTGATGAACAGTTGATCTGAAATCCTGTGCGTGTACAGATACAAGCCAGTCCCCGAGGACCAGATAGTAAAGGCTTTCCAGGTACTGGATGTGGAGGGCCGTGGCTATCTTATGCCTGAGGAGTTGTCCAAATACATGACAGAGGAAGGTAAACACACATATGAAGCAAATCGGTGGGCTTCGTTTTTCTTTTTTCCCCCTAATAACATTTGAACAATTTATAACAGTTATTCATTAAAAAGAAGCAGACAGAGGAAAGTAAACACACCTTTGAAGCAAATTGGTGGGATTCTTTTTTTCCCCTTTCAATATCTGAACAATTTATTCATTGATGAAAAGCAAAACAAAAAAACCCCGAACACACCTGAGCAGAACAGGAAATCTGCAAGCTCGCTTAATTTCAATAGCTTATGCACGAAATTCCAGACATGTGGTTCTTTGGGAGTGCCATTTGTGCACATCTGTGTGTGTACTGAACAGTCTGGCTTTTTTTCTTTCTTTTAATCACAGTACCTTGAGCAACTGCTGTATACAGGGTTTGACTGCATCTGTTCATTTCCTGTCTACCATCATTTGGTATACGCATTGTGCATTTTGTTTTCATGTTTCCAGGTGAACCCTTCACATCGGAAGAACTTGAGGAGATGATGTCACAAGCTCTAGATCCAGAAAAGGGCTACATTCCATACAAAGACTATGCCTCACTGATGGCAGCTGAAGAAACGTGATGTGACAATTGTGTTAGGTGGGGTGGGGTTTTTCGTCCAGTTCTGAAGACGCATTTGAAGAAAGAAACAGAGATTGCACCGACCACTGTAAATTAAGAGCTAAAGCCAGGATAGTGTATGCGTTTTAGTGGGTAGGGATGGGGAATGTTCTGCGTGTGTGGAGGTCGGTCTGGTGGGCCTGTTCATCTGGTTAACTTTCAGTCACTTGACAGATCCTTGTTTGCAGTCTGAATAGCAGTAAGGACGGCCATAAACCATCACGCATACCGATCTACATACACACACACACAAAAGATGCGCATACAAAAAAGGAATTATACACATTTTAATGATGAATATTCAAGGCTCTAAACGTTTATGTCTGCCACTTGTATGTACCTGTACATTGTATATAAATTACTTGACAAACTTGTTTGCTGTTTGTTTTCTATTCAACATGAATTTAGAAATACCAGGAACCACTTCGCTCATCTTTTGAAACCATGGTCCTGACCTCTAAATGAGCGGTATTTACAGCTGTGTAATTTGAACATTTGTAATGTCCTATTCCATATTTACATATGCTACTCATCTTGTAGAAATGCAGTGTAGACACACTGGCTGGCGGTCAGGTCTACGTAAGAAGTCTGCCAATGTGGATTTTGTCAAAAAAACCTGACGTTTCACATATACGGTGTCAGTGTGCGCTTGCAGAAAGTCAAACCATTCTCCACAGCTGTCCAGAAATGTATTAAAAAACAATACCATGTCTAGTCAGACACAACACACTTTTTTCACTGTAATTATGATAAAAAGACAACTGTCAGAGATGTGAAACACAACCTGACAAATAATGCTATGATTTCGACGAGAAAGCGAAGTTAGCCAGTTTTGAGTTTGTTGACTGCGAGAGAGGTTTCTTGGTCTGTGGCTTTGATGCTGTCTTTTGCATTGGCTGATGTGTCATCTGCTCGTCTTCTTCATCAGGTCGTTTACGTTTCTTGTCACTTTCGCCACTGGTGGCCTCAGATGACGTTTGACTTTGAGCCTTAGCTTTCTGCATCCACAGCTGAAGAAATAAAACAAATCCATTTCATTACTTCAACAATAAAAGGGGCACATGGTAATATAATTGTTTATATAGGCATACATCTGAACATTGTGGGTTTCTTAATGGACATGGATTTTTCCCATAAGGTCCAAGCTTTTTATTAGCTAGTAAATAAGATTCAGCCAAAAGTAAAACGAGAGTTTCCATGCAAGCAACTTGCGGTTGGTGGTCTAGTAGTGCGTAAGAGACTTGTCACCAATGCGAGAGGTCAGGGGTTCGAGTCCCACTTGGGGCAGAGAAAATTTCCTTCTCGTATGTGGCACAGTTCATTCGGGCCGATCGTTGGTTGGGGGGGGGGGGGGGGGTGGTCTCTCGGTACTCCGGCTTCCTCCCCTCTGCTTTGGAAATGTTCAGCCCACCAAATTTGAAAATAAATGCAATTCTAAATTCCGAAATTTAAATAGCTGAGCTGACCCTTCGCACCACGTGATTGTAATGTGTTTATGTCCATTGTGTGAGAGAATGCATGTGATTCACATGAGCGTGCGTGTTGGGTTCAGTTTGCGGCGCTTTGAGCCGATTCATGAAATTGGGTAAAATGCCTATACAATACTCATTATTATTGTCACCTGTCGTTCCTCTTTGGGCAAGGCACGGAACTTTCGGCTGCAAGGCGACTCAGCTCCTCTCTGACTTGTCCGGGTGTTCTTCCTCAAGCTCTCCCAGGTTCTCCACCATCCACAAATCAAAGGCTGAGGCAGGTCTGCACAGTCAACAGAAATAATGTTGCACAACACTACAAGGACATAGTCGACACGCAGTGCAAGTGATGCAATTTGCTCATGCATGTACTAACATCAGCTTAACCCTGGCCTTGCTGCATGAATTTGTCTCAAGCTGAGAAAAGCCATAGAGGTAGTCTGGAATATTCCAGGCTCAGCACTACCAGGGTTAATATCAAAATCCTACCCGCCCCCCCCCCCCCACCCCCCAACAGTCATCATCCTTGCTTCTAACCAAGAAAGATGATTAGGCAATCCTCTGATGCAGTTCCTGTCAGATCCAAATAAGTTACTATCGGATGACATTTTATGACCAACGAGACTTGTAAAACAACACACTTGTTTGAAGGCTCATTCTCTGAGGGCTCCTCTTCCTGCGTTGATTTTTGCGAGTCTGATGCATTGTCCGAGTGGCCAGAGAACGCAATTTTAGCCTGCTGGGTTTGCTTGCCCTGTCAACAGCAACGGTAACATGAATAATGGCTGTGAGTAGCTACAGAGAAAAAAGACAAGGGAAGCACCGATTTCCAAACAAACAAAACGAGTGCAGCAATAAAAGATGAAAGTGTGACAATAAAAACCAAACTGCACCTTGACTGTGATCTTGCGCTGGCCTGACTTGGTCTGCTTGACACTGACAGGCAGTGGAGTGATGACAGTCCCACGTTCCTTCATCTTCTTCATGCCATCGAACACTTGGCTTCCTCTTGTCGGCGCACCACTGTCTTTCTGCTGCGACGACACCTGCAGAACGCAGTAACCACACAAGTGAAAAACAGAACAGCAACCATTAAGTAACCATACCTAGGCAATACTCATGAAGTGAGTATTTTTGCCAACCAAGAATAAGAGTTCACTGTTGGTGCCAGTGTAGAAAAAAATCTTTATGCTGTTGCATTACCTGCCTACTGCCTTATCTTCTTCCCCTTTTCGGTCCCCCTTGCTTCATTCTCTAGACTACCTGTCCCGAGAGTACAGGCCACAAAAGACTCGAGTTTGCCTACCTTGAAAGGGTTCCCTCTTGCAAGTGACACCTGCCTTGATTTCTTGTCCTTTGGTTTGACATTCAGCATTGGACCTGTGGAATTTAGGAGAGATAACACTCAATGAAGTGCTGTATGTTATTCTTACTGCAAAACACACAAAGCCCAAAGAAAACGACATCAACTGAAACTCTTGTGTGTGTGTATGTGTATGAAATCTATCTATGATTAGTTACCTGAAGATAACTTTTCCTCTTCTTCAACATCTTCATTCTTTTCCATATCTTCTTCATCTTCACTTTCTCGCTTTGTGCCAATACTCGACTTGGTTGACCACTCAGTCTCAGATGTGTTATGTCTGAAAGAAGATTGAATTTAACTGTAAAAACGAACTAACTTTTTACATGAACTGATAAATGCTCAAACAGCCATTCAAATGGCAATGTCGGGTCAATGTATAAGATTACGAACTGAACTCTGGGAGATATACTGTATAATGATCGACAGTAAGTACAGGCATGGAAGAGTTCTCTTCTGAATTGGGACACTTTCATCTGTCACTGGCATATCTACATCTATTATTATTCTATTCTACATTGTTTATTTATCTGTTATACATGTATAAATCTATTTATCACCTTTTATGTGCATTTGTAAAGCGCCTAGAGCCCCAGCTTCAGAGATTAGGCGCTATAAAAATCCTCATTATTATTATTATTATCTAAAGGCAAGTGATTTTTCTCTAAAATACAGAAAAAGAGGTGTATCCTTAGTTTGCATCTTGTTCCCACCTGGCATTGAGATAACCCTGAAATCTTCCTCCTCCTCCTCCTCACCGCCAGCTGCCATCTGCGCCTCCTGCTCACGCTGGTGAATGAGTTGACTGATGCGCTGCGCCAGCTGCATGTGTTTGAGCCGTGTGGCATACTTTATGGAAAGCTGCAGGGTGTGTTCATCAGGCATCAATTCGCACACCTCCATCGCACGGAACTCGCGCTCAGACCGTGCAGACAGCTGAAATTGGTAAAAAAAACATTGGTTGGTACTTCGCTGATGGTTTTTGCAGTTCGAACACAGAACTGATCCCATGCCATAGCCTGTAGTGACATCACATCTAGGAATCATAACAAAACAAAAGAAAAAAATGGAGGGCAGAAGAAACCCCAAGAAACAACCACTTACCGCAAACAACTTCATCAGAGCCGTCTGCTGTTGTCGAGTGAGATCCTGCTGCACAGCTTCGTCCACCTCGTAACCCTCAGCACCCCACCTAACCAAGTGCTGGGCAAACAGCATGCTGCGCAGATACTCTTCCTGAAAGTCAAACAATACCTTGTCACATTCAGCAGGCAAGTGCGGCAACATTGTCATCAATAACATGAAACATCCACTCCAACAATTAAATATGTCTTTAACCAATTAGCCAGCAACTAATTAACGATAAAAACACAGTCTGAAGGAGCTCAGGGGGTGACTGTGTCAAATGAGATTTATCAAATTGCAGGTATCGCTTGCAGTGGTTTCAGTAACAGCAGTAACACACCTCATACTGGCTCTTTTCCACACCACTGTCACACAGAGGCAGATGGAAGGGCAGCACTGTCACAGCAGGCCGCGGCAAAGTAGCTGGGTACCGTGAACCTTTGCACGGAATGCACCTGAAAACAGCAATAACACCCATAAATAATTATAACCACCACCAAACAAACAAAGTGAAACACAAATCCAAATCGTCCATCTGCAAATCCAATGTTTTCACTTGCTTACTCCACCTTTCCTTTCTAATGGATGTGTGCACTTCTCTTTACAGCAGTGAGTGTACCATAACCAAAAGTCATGATCATGCTGTGAGACATTCCATGGTTACCATGTGCCACCCGTTATCTGTTTTTACACCACTCACCAGTGCAAACTTTCAGTGAGTTAACTATGAGTGCTTTACGTCCGAAAATAGTAATGAAAAACAGAGAGCGAAAGTGTGAGTTATGACTTTCCATAACCCACTCAGTGGTTTACGAGTTCACAAAACACACTCCAGTTACATCATCAATCAGAAAGTGCGTCAATTCAAACATTTGGAACTCATACGCCGCGGCCGGTGAACAGTTATTTTGCTCACTTTTGGGGGGGTGAAAAGTTATTTCCTTGCATCATCCAGAGGTTAGGTAGCTACACATACAATGGAACCATTGAGGGGTTAGTGTTTCGCCGTAAACCACTCAAGCTAATCATGTAAGCTCTATATCGTCACCCTGAAGTGTTCCCAAGAAGCGGGCATACTGGCGGCCCACTAGGAGCCTAATTAATAATGACCTGCCCTACTTAACTGTTGAGGATTTTCGTTGACACCGACAATCCAATAGTGATCAGACTTTCCTTTCACCTGGAAAAAGTGCAATGAGTCATTTAAACAATACAAATATGCCGTGTGACAGAAAACAGAATAAAAAAGATGATCCCACCGAGCTCTTCAAATTTCCTTTAGGTTCAACTTGGCAGAAACAATTTTAAAACAGGATTATCTATGTAAAATGATGTGGCATGTAAGATTTATAAGATAATGTAAGGTGATAAATGCTTTCAAGTGGTGCAATACATGTACATGAATTTTTTTATTTTTTTTTTTTAAAGTCAAAAAGGCTTGGCAATGCAGTTTCAGAGCTTCATCCAAGGGAAAGGAATAATACAAAAGAAAGCTCAGAAACCTACATTTTCACGTGTGTCGGCTACTTGTGTCCATATTCCTCCAAGTGATGCGTTCTTCATGCGCATGATGCCCTCGCTGTCCATGAAAAAAGGGTGCCCTCTGCAGAGAACCTGTGTTCAAAAGAATTCACTCACTAGTGATTTCTGTTAATTCTGTCAGCATTACTTCTGCCCTTATCACAGACTCCTCTTCCGCCTTGACAGCCTGTGACGGCATGAATTTGCAGCACTCTTGGATCTGCTTCGTGCAGTTTATGGTTCTCTTTCCCACTGTGACACTATGTCATAGATACCTGAGTGGGCAAGTGAGAAATCAGATTCACAAAAAGCGCAACAGGCGCACATTTCCGAGAGCTAGAGAACCAGATTCAATTCTGGAAATTTTCTTGTACCTCTCCAAAAAAACCTACTTCTTCTTCTTTTTTACTGCAGGGCAAGCAGCTGGTGATACGCTAACGTTAACCAAAGTTATGGATTCAGCTGAATGCTTTAAACATGATGAGTGGTACGACTTTACTTACTGGTTGTGGCAAAAGTTGGAACCAGAACAATCCCACGCACATGGAAGTGAAAGTTTTCTGTGTTTGCTAACTTTCTCCACATTGTGGTTCTCACACAATACATAGTTTGGCAAGCCAAGACCAGCAAAAATGTGTGTGAGTTTTCGTTGGTTTTTTGTTGTTCTTGTTGTTGCAATCATACTCAAATGTTTTTGTGTACTGGCGTACTACAGAAACTGTACAAATTACACAAAAGTGTACTGGTGAACAGGTCTGCATTTGGCTCCATCAACCCACTACATTCACACTCCTCAAAATCCCTTGGTCAAAGAGAAAAAGCTCTAAATTATAACAATGCCTCCTCATCATCAAACAGTATGAAACTTGTAAGTGTAGGAAAGTGGTAGCATACCCGATCCAGCTCAGGGTTGCTTTGGTCAGAGGTAATGAGCCCTCTTCACATGGCCGTTTCTGACTGGTTACTCTCAAGATCCTGCAGGCCATATTCTGTTCCCCAGGTAAACCTGCAATATATACATTACATGTTAACAATCTTTGGTTTTTAAGTTAGTCTAGAGACAAAACAGAACACCAGGAAGCCATGTAAATGAGCTAGCAGTATTTGCGCTGTGGTGAGGTTGAGCATATTGTTAGGTACTTATGCTGACATCTACGCTGCAAAAACAACAACAAAAATGTCAACAACAAAATCAAAACAATTACTATACATTTACAACAAATGAAGGGAAACTAAAGCAACGAAGTCAGATACTTTACACCTGTGGTGCTATACAATGACAAACTTCTTTTTTCCACGAGGCTCTTATAGTTACACTTATAGTTACACTGACAGCATAAAAGATGTACTGCACACACTGCGAGACATGAATATGATTTCCAAGACTTACTTAAATGTGGAAAGTATACCTGAGAGTCAGGAAATAACTAACTGCAAGGATACAATGTGAACCCGTCTCAGGCAACCACCTAGTGGCCTTTCCACATGACCTCTTGGCCGCATCATCATAGTAAGTGAATCCAAACAACACCCTCCAATCCACTCACCCATGCCGGCGTGGTAGACCACCAGCAAGCGCTGACCGTGTGCAGCCAAACATACAGCCGGCCCAGGCAAAGAGAAGAGCTGGCGCTGCACACCTCCCACAGTAAAGATTCGAACATTTCGGGCTGATGTGGCCGCTGCAAGCCATCCCTCCCCCAACACTACAGCCTGCAACAGGGAGAATATGCGACGGCTGGTAGTGAAGGAAAAAGGTGAGAGAAACGCAGCTACTGCGTTCAGTATATATTGTGTAGTCACTATAGCATAATGTGTCCTTTGGGGGTGACAGAATGGGAATGCAATAAACTTAATTAAGTTAATACATTAACATTAAATTTTAATCTGGTGTTCACTTTATGAGATTATCCGAGGACGACCATCCTGCCAGAGCATCTTAGAAGACACAGTTGAGAGTAGCCAGCTGGAAAAGCCGATGCAGAAATCAGAGTGCTGATTGAGGAAAACAGCAGACCACAGATCATCATCATAGCTGGACATATTTCTCAGTCAATGGATGGAGACTAACAAATAATGCTGTCATCCATGTCTTATAGGAAGATTTGCCTAACTTGCTAGTATACTGATGCTGTGCCACCATGTGCCCAACCAAAAAGAAGAAAAAAAAATAAAAATAAAAATAATGCTGTTTTCTCCCTGCCCAACGTACCTGGATAACCTCCCCCTCAGGCATAGTAGCACTCCATTCCTTGGCATTATCCCAGGATCCAAAGTGCATGCACATCAGTTTGCTAGAAAACAAAATGCACAATTTCATTTCTTTAAGTGGATGTAGGTAGAAAGTAGTTCAACGGGAAACGATTTATCTCAGTCCACAGCATTCTAATAAGTATCCACCACCCCAAATTCAGATGCAAAGCACAAGCCACCTGTTTGAGTCCTCATCGCTTGCTGTTGCCAGGACAACAGCTTCCGTAGAAACGTCAGCCATCGTGTAGTCAGCGTTGTTTGTTATGTGCATGGCATGATGCGTGGCTGTGTCATGGAACTCGATGTCTATGGAGTTTTCTTCCTCTGTATTGTACTGTCTGACAACACCCACACTGTTCCATTTCTGCAGCAGATCAGTATTTGGTGTGGGAACAATGTTAAGAAAACATTTTGACAACAGTACACCACATACATACACCAAATTTATTATGCCCATACACAGCACAAAATTGTGAGTGCTCAAAGCCAAATACCAGAAATCCTGTTCTTGGTCCTGATGAACCTAATAAATCGGGATATGATAATTTCAACACCATGTGCTCTTACTGTAAGCAAAAAAAAACAAAAAAAAAAAACAACCCACAAAACACTGGAACATGCTATGATATCAGGTAGGAATGCAAAATACTGTGTGCGATCTACTCTAAGCACTGATATCACAAAATGTACCTTTTAAGTAAAATGTGGCAACTGCTCGGCCCCGAGACTACAAGAGAGTATGATTAAGATTACATGTACCATGAAACGACTACTGAGGTGTTCTGGTGTAGATCCTGGCTGAAAGGGCTTCTGTAGAGGTGTGGGTTTGAACCCCTCAACCACCTGCACCACAGGACGAGGTGCCACAGCCTCTTCACCATCTCCTTTAGCATCAGCCACAGAGTCTGTAACAGATGTAACCCTTGTACTGAACACGTCAACAGGAATGCACAACAAATGGAGGAAACCTACCAATTTCAGTAGCAATCTTCTGCATTCAAATCTTCTACGTTCAAAGGTTACACACAAAAATATCTGCGTCGGTAGCTTAACTGACCAAGACAAACCTTATCAAACAGAACAATACCAACAGGCTTAAAACACATTCCGAGGACAATAGACAAAACAAATTTACTTCCAAATTTTCAGTTAACATTAGTTAAAAGCCCTCTTCAGTTTAAAGACAGACACATACAGAGACAGCGCTGCTCATCTCAGTGAAATGAAACAATTACATAAAAGATAAGTAAGAAGAGGCATGGTGCACGGTCCTACAAAAATCTTTTTTAAAATGATCGCCGAAATTGTGGAACTCTCTCCCTGAGACAGTGAAGGAGGCAGTCAACATTACCACATTCCAGAAGCGCCTGAAGACTCATCTCTTCAGTGCCTCAAAACGGTAATCGTCTGCAGCTTTTTTCTTCTTTTTTTTTGTGCTTTTTTTTAAATAAACTATCTTTCCTTTCAAAACCTCTCCCTAAGCGCCGTGAGCACTGTTAGGGTGGAGCTGTGCGCTGTATCAAGTCTCCATCATCATCATCAAAAGATATTTGTATTGACTGATCTACGTGCTGTTTCATTGTCGTCGTTAATACACACACTGGCGAAGATGTTTTGCTCTTGCTGTCAAAGATGTTCAAAACCTACCTGCAGCGTTACTATCCTCATCACCCGTGATCATCGGCATCAAGCGCTTCTTGATGGCCCCGAGGTCGATGCTGCCCGTATCATCATCACTATCATCTCCATCGTCATTCACCACCTTACTGCTGGCCTCTATCAGCATGTCATCATCATCGTCAAACACGCCCTCCATCACAGACTCGCTGATCACCTGGTTCTCCTGGTACAGAAATGACACAGTCAATCAATCTTCATTTTCCATAAATGGCAGTTTGTCTTGTGACATTCAAGGGAATGAAGACCAGCTGAAAAAAATTCCCTTTATATTCATAGAATCATACCAACACAGCAATGAAGCTGTGAAATTCCTTGCATCTGCTTACTGCATGTGCACATCACCTTCACTGTCTTCACTATGGTGCATTCCATTACACTGTTGTCAGGTTGATTCACACCGATCTATAAATTAAGTCCATGGAGGTCAGCTCACTAAGCAATTATGAATTAATCTTACTGTATCTTATCTGTCATTGTTAAAAGTGTGGAAGTACGAAACTGATGCATGTTATTCAGTCAAAAATAAACTTACGGGTACTGATGACAGGACACCATCCAACACACCAAGCTGGCCCTGATACAGAAAGAAAGAATTTCACATTCACGAAGATTATAAATCAAGATGTATTAAAACAAAAATCTGGAGCATCTGCTGAAAAAGGCTTCACCAGAAAACATCATCAAAAGCCTTTCCTTGAACTGATCAAAGTCAGTATGAGTCTTATATGCTTCTCCTGGAGGAGAATTTCTCGTCACAGACAAATATGCAGGACTCTGGATGGAGATGACAAGCCAATGTTTAACATGGACGTTCAGTTAGCATCACACACAACGCTCACCTCCTTATCACAAAATGCAATCTGGTGACTGTTGGATGGATTCCATGCCAAAGCTGTAAGAGTAAAGCCCTTTTCATGCCGGTGTCTGGTGGAGGGAAAAAAATATAAAAAAAATTCAGACACAGAAAAATCTTCATAGCTGAACATGTGGTGTGTTTCCTTTTACCTCACTGTTAGTACAGCAGCTTTGGCCTTGTGATCAGCTACAGCCAAAGTGACAAGTTATAATTCACTCCTAGGCCTACAAAGTTACCTGAGTCTTACTGTATGACAAGAAGCACGCTGCCTTTCCACTGCATCATAAATGCACAGCTTCAGTTTGCCACTGCTTGCTTGATATACACAGACCATCAAAATCATCGAAAACAAATGAAACAAGCAAACAAAGCAGGATCATGAGTTGTAACTTTTAAAAGTTTATCAAATTTAATATGCAAACTATCCAACGACTACCAATAAATTAGTAAAAGAGGAGTCAATGACTCAATGTAATCGCAGTAGACTACACTTTTCAACAAGGAATTCCTTATTTCCCACACAGCTAAAACATACACTTACTTTTCCACAACATTGTGAAGCTGCCAGTCAAAGATGACAATGCTGCCGTCCACACAGCCAGCAGCAGCGTGCCTTCCATCAGGACACAACGCCAACACATTGACAGTCTGCGTATAAACACAAAAGAGCTTCCGAGTAGCTAAGTGATGGAAAGAAAGTAAATTTTGTGAGGGATTAACTCTATTGTGACTGGGGCTGCCTCCGCCTCAACACCTCAACACTGCCCATGCCTGGGCCTGCCGCCATGTAACTGCAGTAAACTGACTCCATGTAAACAAACCTCTCTAGTAAGCTTGACTGAACACACGCACACACACACACACACACACTTGACATCTCCAATGAAAACTGGATGGAGATTTTCAATTTTGATGAGCCGCGGGCGATGCACGGCTGAACCTTTGATCGAAGTGTCCCGTCACGAATGAGTTAAGGAAATGGTCAACTTAACATGTACTCTTTTGTCCATTATTTATATCTTCTGCAAAGTAAAACTCAATTCTAAAAACAAACCAACCAACAACAAAACAAAAAATAATACTAATAATAACAATAATATTTATACATGTAAAAACAATGCACAAACTGTATTCTGAACTTATTTTAACTTTGGTCTTGCTGAATTAACTTTTGTCACATGCATGCATTTTTTTAAAAAATTTTTATTACTAGGTCTGTTACACTTGGTGACAAATGCTGTAAGCAATGCATCTTACGCACCCCACTTAAGTCGGGATGTGAAATTTTGTCCACAAGCTCCCAGGCGTCGCGTGAATACACCTGTACTTCCTTCTCCACTGGCACCAACAAGAACTGCCAGAAATACGAATCAGAAATATATAAATTATATATATATATAACAGTGCATAGAACATTCAGTGCATTTGCAACTCACATGAAGCAGTCCAAGCTATAATAAAAGTTACATTTACTATGTTGTTGTTTGTATTGTTACAATGTCAGCAGCTATATAACCTAATGAATCCAACTGAATGAGTCTCAAAGTCAGAGGCTGTACACTGCAAAATCTAACCACAAAGAATAATTTGTGATCCCCATGCAAATGCAGTCGTCGCCATTTAAATCAGTGTTGCTTGTCGTTCTGCAGAATATAACTACCATGTGTTTTGTCACTCTTCAGTGCTTTATTTTAATAATCACTGAAGCAAACAAGTGTGCTCCTGTTCGCTGTGGGTGTGGTGCGACCCTGAGTCCTTCCTCAATTTACCATTTAAACCCCAGTTACACTAAAATGTTGATTTTTTTTAAAAAACAACGGAAGGCAAGTAAGAAGACAATGCACCACTATGAAATATCTAACAGGTGTATACCATAATGCAATTGTAGGTAGCTGCCAGAGGGGGGAAAAAGCATCCCAACAGACAAACAAACAAAAAACCAAGACACACACACAACCAACCTCTCCCCCTGGAGTCCAGCAAAGGCGACCTAGACTACTGGCCAGACTGAAAAACCAAAAAAAAACCAGTTGCACGTTTAACAGCTTGATTGAAATGGGACTAAAAAAAAAAAAAAAAAAAATCCAACCTGAGAGCCATCATGCTATATTTATTTTCATGCTTATAGCTGCGCCTTAACCCTGGTCTTGCTGAATCAATTTGTCTCGAGCACGCTGAAAAAGTTATAGAGTTACTCAGTTAGTCCAGAATATTCCGCTCTCAGCTCCATCAGGGTTAACAAGAAATACACTGTCAATAGTGTCATCTTCAACTGCTCAAATAGCACAGGCATTAACACACCAACAAGCGACAAATGGAAGGTGTTTGAGTTGAACATCTTCCTCACCTAATGTCACTACACTTGCTCAGGACACTGAAGACCTTCACCTCTGACTGGTCATCAAGTCTCCACACCCGCACAGTTCCATCACAGCTGGACGATGCCTAGTGATAATTACAGGAAAAAAAAAAAAAAAGATTAATACTGTGCCCAGTTTGCATTCTCTGGTATTTGTGGTTGCTAAGAGTCAGTGTAAATGATGGATGATCATCACAAAGGTACCACTTTAGTAAACAGTGTTCCTTACAGCTTTCAAAACTGAGGCTCACTTTGACCTTCTTTGTCAAATTCAGAGGGTCATTTTGTAAAATCAGTGACGTACAGCCTCAAATCGTTGCGTCAGATTCTGAAACCTCTGCATAAACGACACATATAATGATATGTATTAGTATACATGCGTAATAAGCAACACTGAAAAAAAACTTTTTATTTGTGACCTTGACTTTTTAAGAGGTCATTGAAAATGTTTTTTTAAATTTTGTTTTTTCACTCCAAAGGCGCCATGAGCATGCTTACTGCATGGGAGTTTTCTTGTACTAGTTGTAGCGCTATACAAATGGCCAATCATCATGTTTGGTAAGATCCTGTCACCAGCTACCAATGTGCCAAGATGGGTCTTTCTGCTATATAGCTGGTAGGACTAAAAGTAAAACTGTCTTACCGCAAACTGTTCCTTGGGATCAAGCGCAATGCTGAGAACAGGCGCCTTGTGTTCACGAAACACTTTGTGACTGCTGCTTGCCACATCCACAACTTTCACCGTGAAATCACTGGGCGAGGTGAGGAAATTGAAAAAAAGAAACTGTTAATAACACATTTAGAAATCAACAGGTCTAGATACATAACATCAAATCTACTGAATGGATGGTGGCAGAACTCATAACACACTGTATACATACATGTATTGAAAAAAGAAAGCAAAAAGTTTGGTGGCAGGCGCTGGTCAGGGAGTCCTGAAAATGGTATATATATATATAATATATATATATAAGCACGTCCTCCACCAACTCCCATCACGGGGCGGTCGGTGGTCGGTGAAGACTTCATCACCAACGCGAGAGGTCAGGGTCAAGTCCCAATCTGGGTGAACAATTTTTCTTTCTCGTATGTGGCACCGTTCATTCGGGCCGACCGTCGAGGGTTCTCTCCGGCTTCCTCCCCTTCTGCTTCGGAAATGCTCAGCCCACAAAATTCTAAAATTCCCAAACTTAAATTGCCGAGCTGGTCCTTCGCACCAAGTGATTGTAAATGTAATGTGTTCAAGTGCATGAGAGAATGCGCATGATTCATGTGAGCATGCGTACTGGGTTAAGCTCATGGCGCTTTGAGCCAAATGTTTGGGATAAAGCGTCTATATTAATGAGCTTCTTATTATTATCATTATCACACATACTTTTACAATACATGTACTGTGAATCGCACTAGTTTCCCGCAACATACAAGTGATGCCCAAGGGGACGTATGCATTACCTGGATCCTGCCACCATAGTAGTTCCTGAGGAGTTAAGCACCATGTGACTGACAGGTGCAGTAAACCGTGTGATGAGACCATCTGGTGAGCCGTCAGGAAACTTGCTTGCCTGAACTGAATTTGCATCTGTTGCTGTGAAGAAGCGTCCGCTCTGCAAAGTGGACATATTCAGATTTCCATTTTAAGAGATTTAATCATCCATACTGTCGGGTTCATTCAAAACTAGGCTAAACAAAAATATAAAAACAAGATAGAGAGAGGGACTGACATTTGACTCAGAGCAAGAGAGAGAGAGAGAGAGAGATGCACAAGGAGTGTCAAACGATAAAGAACTCGCTTAGCATGTCACATAATTAGCACATAATACGAAATAATATCAACTGTCACTCACCTTGAAGGCAATTCCGTAAGCTCGGTCTCCAACTCGATGGGAAACTGCGTCATCATCATCGATGCCTTCCCAAATCCGCACATCACCATCTGTGCCGCAAGTCAGTATGTACCTGCACACACCATGCGCGCGTCCAGTGAATTCTTACCTTGGACACTAAAGACTGGCCCATCTATCCTCCTCAAGTAACAGCGACAGTATGTCACAAAGGTATTAGTGCCAACAGCGCGGTTTGACGCTGAGAAGAAAGAGAATGTAACGGGTTTCGCCGTTTCGTTTCACAAAAATAGCAGACGATTCATTATGAGGCTAAGCGAAAAGAGAAGTCTTACAAACCTCCCAGAATCATCGAAGCAAAGATCTGTGTGGCCCTCACTATGTGCGTAGCGCATAGGCTTCATAATTATCGATAACCGTGATTATGGAAAAATTTAGCGAAAAAAATGGACAAAATTTGACACAATGTAGCGGCTTGTTTCCCGCAAATTTAGACTGCGCGCGCTGCGAGTGTCACCGGAAATGACATTATTCGATTTTCTTTTTTCCATGAAAATTAATTTACAGGTTATTTTAACAAAGGGTGTGAAATCAGTGCGCTTTGAGAAAAATAAGAAAATAAGGAAAGTTGAACTGTGACAGACGGTTGTGCTTGCGGTTTTGTGACGTCACACCTCCCACTCATTTCCTGTCCGATGTGGCCGTGGGAAAATTTCTGTCAAAGTTTACTGGGTTGTTTTTCGCCGGTAAACGCCCGACTCCCCATGCCTGAAAAAAATCCAGATACAGGTGGGTGAACGCTTATGCGTCACTGATTCTCATATTAGTTCGTGAAGTTAATGTTTGTTATTTTTGGGGTTCGTTTTCGTTTGAGAAGGGACCCGACTTGCAGGCACTGCAACAGAACTTACCTATGTCATCATCGCTAAGCATAGTTACAAGGCTCCATCGGGCTATCAAATTTCAGGATGTCTGCGGCGTGAGTATGCCAGCAGGAATGTTTTCGGTTGCTGTAAACAAGATGGTAGTTTGTGCGCATCTCAAAGAAATACAGGTCTGTTGACTGTTGTGTAAACATCAGGCATGTTTGTTTGTTTGTTGTTCTCTCTGTAAGTGTACTAACCACACCGCATCTTCAGTTTCCGCCTCTCAGCTTGTCTGCTGCAGTTGGTTAGTTATACTTGCGAAAAGAAAAGAAAAAAAGAAGAAGTGCGGCACCATCCCGCTTCAGCTGTGGCCAAACAGCATATATTTACTACAATCTAGCTCGGTTTTCTTCTTGTTAGTTGTTGTTGTTGTTGTTGTCATTTTTACATTCTCCATTTTGTTTCATCCAGGCCAAGACAGGGACTAGCAGAAAATATGGATGAAATCACAGAATGTCCAGAAGTGAGTCAGCCATCATCAGATGCCAGTGGTGGGACTCAGTGCAGGAACAAAAACTCCAGCAAGAGGCCATCTGGAAAAAACACCACTGGGGCAAAAGGCAGTATTCAGTCTCAAGTTGTGGAACAATCAAAGCATCATCCCACCAGCATGCCATCTCCAGTCACCAAAGGTGGTCAGGCCAGTGACCTTGGATTGCCTGCCAGACACCGCATGCAACGATCGGCAGTCCGACCTTTCCTTTGCTGCGGGTCTGAACTGTCTCTGGTCAGCCTGATGGATAATTTGGAACTGAGCAGCAAAGAGCAAAGCAATGGTGCAAGCAGTCTGCAAAGCAACTACACATTGTGCGACTATGAAGAGACTTCCACCGAACACCTCCTTCCCTGCAGTCATTCATGTAGTGCTGATCTCAGTTCCGCCTGCGCAGCTGCTGGCACCATGTGCAACAGTGCCTGCCACTCTGGTGCAGTAGTGCGCAGGATCAAAAATGACAAACACAAGTCCAAGAGAAGGTTCTGGAGTCTCCGATTTCGCAGCAAGTGGCCACGGGGGTTAAGATTTTCAGACAGCTCTAGGCAAATTGTGTGTTGTTGTGAGGGCCGGAAGTGCAATGCTGGAGTAAGTGACAATGCATGTGAGGCAGGGGGCGCCTGTTGCAGTGGTTCCTCCGCACACCAACCTGCAGGGAGCAAATCCCGCAAAGGGAAGGTGAAGGCAAGACGAGCATCAATGGTTAACTTGCCATGTATATCAGACTTTGATCGCATGTTTCCAATAAATGGCAATGAAGAGATTTTAGCCAGGGAGCGAGCGCAAGAGATGCATCTGGCAACGGACGTGGAGCCCAGAATGCTGGCAGTGGCATTCTCAAGCAGACCGGCATTGCGGGCGATGGCATTTGGAGCGTCGGCCACTTCTTCTGCTGTGGGACTGGTCAGCAGTCACAGTGCAGGACACTTGCAAAGTAATCCACCAGGTGCATCTAACATTGAAGAAGAATCGTCTTACACAGAGTTTGGCCCCTTACTCCAGTGGCCCACGGTGGAGGCCGGACCTCTGCCTCTTGGTTTGGTAATCCACACCCAGGTGGACTTCATCCATTACCTGGTGCCAGATCTAGAGCAGATCACCAACTGCTCCTTCTACTGGGGTGTGATCGACCGCTACGAAGCTGAGAGGCTGCTTGACAAGAAGCGAGAGGGGACCTTCCTCCTCAGGGACAGTGCCCAAGACGATTTCCTGTTCTCTGTCAGTTTTCGGCGATACAACCGTTCACTGCATGCCCGCATTGAGCAGTGGAATCATCGGTTCAGTTTTGATGTGCACGACCCAGCAGTGTTCTCGTCAGACACTGTGTGCAGCCTCATTGAGCACTACAAGGACTCCAGCAGGTGTCTGTTTTTCGAGCCTATGTTGACGGAACCACTTCACCGCACTTTCCCTTTTTCGCTCCAGCATCTTGCTAGAGCAGCCATCAGTAGCCACACTTCTTATGATGCCGTCCACCAGCTGCCACTCCCAAACTCGCTGAAGGAGTACATTCGCTACTATCACTACAAGCAGAAAGTGTGCGTGCGCAGGTTTGAGTGCACTGCTGATTGAACTGCCTGTAGTTTCCACTTGTTTTATGCGACAGTTTTCCTTCTTTTTTTTTCTTTCTTTTTTTTCACTTTGTAGACTTGCCACTTTTTAACAAGCACCAGGCTTTTTCACATTATTTTGATTTTTAAGATCAAGACAGAAGCTTACAGTTTTTAGTTTTCATTGAAACTGTAGTTACTGACTCTAGAATTGATTTGTTAGTGAGTCATGTCTCGAGATGCTGGATGCAGCCTTTAGCCAGCTTCCGCAGCAATAGAACCTATATCTCACCATCTGTCTTGAAGGAACGTGCAATATCTGATGAACAAGACACCACAGTTTTCAGCCAAACTGTTAAATGATATATAATTTATGTTGTGGTTCATGCGTGACATACAATGTCAATGAATGAATGATACATTCTGATGTAGTCATAACAAAACTTTGTGGTCAGTCCCATAGACCAAAGCCACTACTTTTTTACTGATGCGCGTAACAAAGTGTGTGTGTGTTCTTGCAGCCCTCTGGTATAGATCTGTCACCTGTCTGTCTGTATCAAACTTTAAATATTGGCTTTTCTCTAGAACAATAAATAGTAGAAACATCAGACCAAATTGTTCAAATAGGGCTTCCCAAACATATTTTCAGTGTTCGATCTCCTCCAATTAGTTCAAAGGTCAAGGTCAAAGGGTCATGGTAGAAGTTCCCAAATACCTGTAAAGTTAAGTGATCTGTGGTGAAGGTCAAGGTCCCTATATATATATATATAGAGTCATGAAGGCTTTGCCGCTTTGGTTTTCTTCCAACAAGGCCAGTCACTGAAGTTGTGATGTTATGCGCTTAAAAATGATATAATGATCTGTGTTATTTCATTCTTTTTGCAGAATGGCTTTTTATTTGAACTTTGCAAAACCACTTTCCCATACTTTGTAGTTGTGACTTACTGTGTAGTTGAGTCATTCTGTGACTTAGGAAAGAAAACACTACCACCAAAATTTATACTGAATAGCACCAGTGAAGGTTGTGTGTGTGAGAGAGAGAGAGAGAGTGGTGGGTTGAGTGCAAGATTACTGAACTTGAAAAAACAAACCAAAAAAAAAAACCACCTGAAGTTGTGTATCATACAGATTGGAGAAATTCCTTTTCCCCTCCGAATTTTATTGTCCTAGGTGTACAAGGAAGACCCCTTCTCCCCCATAAAATATTTCAGAAAGTATAGATCTTGATAAGTGTGTGTTGTATCGTGTCGGGGAGTGTCCTGAGATTATATATAGTACTGTATACATGTATAGACTTATTACATGTAATGTATAGTATTTACTTCATGTGTTCATTTGCTTTTTCCCCCTCACTATTAACAGTAAAGGCAAAAAGTAATCAAAACGTTGTCTGTCATTCTGTGTAAGAAAGTGAGTTAATTAGTTTTGAACATGGCAGAACACGTGTTGATGAGTCAGCAACGGAACTAAAAGTGAGAAAACGCCCAACAAGGGGGAATTCATCCTTTACGACCAGCATGTGACAGTAGGGTTTAACACTGAAAAAAAAAAAAAAGTCTATATGTATCTGTCATTACCATCACACAGTGACAAAGAGTGCAGTTACACGACCAGCTACCTTTGCAAAAAATTGGTAAACTGTAAAATGACAACCTCACAGATTAAGGTCATAGAGCCACAAGATCTCCCATCAAACTCTGTGCTCTTAACATGCAGCTCGGCTCACTTTTCCATCAGCTACAGGACAGAAAATGAGAAATGACCAGAGTTTTTCAAACATAGATGGTTGGACAAAACGAGCCATTTGAGCCTGACTGAAAATTGAGCGATCTTCAACTCGGTACATGTTGCTGTGCGTGAGTTTAGATAAGCCACATGGATGTTCAGTATCAGCTAACCCGAGAACTAACCTGAGAACTAAGTAACACCTAGAGCTAGCAGTGATTTGTGGTTTAGAGTGTGTAATAATAATAATAATGAGTATTGTATAGGCGCTTTGCCTCATTTCATGAATCGGCTCAAAGCGCCGTGAACTGAACCCAACACACACGCTCTCGTGAATCCCATGCATTCTCTCACACACTGGACATAAACACATTACAGTCATGTGGTGCGAAGGGTCAGCTCAGCTATTTAAGTTTCGGAATTTAGATTTGCGTTTATTTTTTAAATTTGGTGGGCTGAACATTTCCAAAGCAGAGGGGAAGGAGCTGGAGTACCCGGAGAGAACCCCCGACGATCGGCCCGGTGCCACATACGAGAAGGAAAAATTCTTTGCCCCGAGTGGGACTCGAACCCCTGACCTCTCGCATTGGTGACAAGTCTCTTAACCACTAGACCACCGACCGCCCCAGGGTAATAACTCTTGTCATAACATGAGGAGACACTGGCGTCACGTACTCACTACTGGTAGGATGTCGTGTTGCTTTGCTCAAGCAGAACGGTCTCTATCCCGCTCTCCTTTGTAAATTACTTGGACTGACGTCATCAGATGGTCAGTGAGAGTACAAAATAATAATAATACTGTGAAGGCGATACACGATTGTGATTGTGAAATTCACATTTTTAACCACACATTTTACACACACACACACACACACACACACACACACACCGTGCGCACACACACACACACACACCGTGCACACACACACACACACACCACACACAGCCCCGATCAATGAAACAGTGGTCGGACTACAGCTCGTAAGCTTGCCTAAGAGGTAGGTCTTTAAATGGGCTTTGAATTGAATCAGCGTTAGAAGATCCCTAATGGTGACCTGTAGGTAAAGCGTTCCAGACAGAATGAATGTGTATATATACACACAAAGCGACACGCGCTGCTATACCTGGTGGAACACGCACAGTCCACACAGATTCCTGATAACACTCGAAACGCCGATGAAAGACTTGTTCAAACCGCAATCTGTTGGTAATGAACAGGTTTTTGTTATCATCCCTCCCGGCTCCGCCCTGACACCTGCATGTAATGTACAGAAGTATCGATTACCTGCTGCATTGATACATGAGCATCTGTCCCCCTGCCATTATCAAGCATCCATTTAGACGTCCCCATCCCGCTGTCATCGTCACTATTTGTACGCTGAACTAGCCAAGAGGCAACATGGCAACACTTCTGCTGATCGTTCACCTGTTGAGTAAGTTGGAGTTTAAAACGTTTTGGTAATGGTGTCGGTCTGAATCGTATTTGTACACAGTTCCAGAGCATTCAGCCATTGGTTGCTGCTGTTTTGCTTTTGATTTTAATTGCAAGACTCGTTCAGATAACGTCAGTTTTCACGATGAGGGAAGATTTGAACAAGAACATGTTGTGTAAATGGGTAACTTAGAATAAAACATTAGCTAAAAGCTAAAGGCGCCGCTCGAATTCAAAAGAAAGTTGTGGACTTGCAGAGCTCCCCACACACACCACACACCACACACACACACACACACACACACACACACAACACACACACACACAAACAAACAACAAAAAAAACCCAAACAAACAACAAAACAAAATAAATGATTTATTATTTTTTTACTCTTACTGAAAAAAAAAAAACTAGAGGAGCAAAGCCTCCATGGCTCACTTGTGAGACGGGTCAAGGTCATTCAAAAGAGTATGTTTGTAAAGCTCTTATCACTAGCTATCATGAAGTAAGGTGTCTCTTGTGTTCATAGTTCCTAAGCAAACGGCAAATTGCAATATAACAGTTTTTCCAGGACAGCTTCTGTGACCTTGACCTTGGGTCAAGGTCATTCAAATGACATCTGTAAGTGAAGAGCTTATCAGTGACTATCATAATGCCAAGTTTGATAGCTCTAGTTTTTGTAGCTTCTGTACAAATGGTAATGTAAAATTTCACGACAGTATTAATGACCTTTACTCAAGGTCAACGTCATTCAAATGGGTATGTCTGCATAGGTCTCGTTGCTTTCTATCATTGTGCCTTGTTTGGTGCCTTTGCAGTTTGTTGTTTCCAAGAAAATGCTAACGTAAGGTCTCCGCAAAACATATTGAATGGCCTTGACCTTGACTCAAGGAAATTGAATACAAGTATGCCGGTACAGGTTTTGTCAATGTCTATCATCATGCAAAGTTTGATTCCTCTGGTACCCCTACATTCTGAGAAAATGGCAATTTTAGATTTCCAATGAGACAGCTTTGATGACCTTGACCTTCAGTCAAGGTCTTTCAAAAGGGTATTTCTTGAAAGGTCTTACTGCTGTTTATCTGCAAGCCAGGTTTGGTGCTTCTGCTGTTTATTGTCTCTGAGAGAATGCCAATGTTAAGGTTTTGGAAGGTTTTCCGCAAAACTGCTTGTATGGCCTTGACCTTGACTCAAAGTCACTGAATACAGGTATGTCAGTGAATGTGTTGTCAATGTTTATCATCATGCAAAGTTTGATGTCTCTGGCTTTTCTAGATTAGAGGAAAATGCCAATGTAAAATTTTTCAAACAGACAGCTTTAGTGACCTTGACCTTGGGTCAGGGTCAACCACTATGGTATGTTTTGAAAGGTCTTACGGCTGTCTATCAGCTTGCCAAGTTTGCTGCCTCTGCTGTTCATTGTTTCTGAGAAAATGCCAATGTTAAGGTTTTGGAAGGTTTTCCGCAAAACTGCTTGCATGGCCTTGACCTTGACTCAAAGTCACTGAATACAGGTATGTCAGTAAATGTGTTGTCAATGTCTATCATCATGCAAAGTTTGATGTCTCTGGCTTTTCTAGACTCTGAGAAAATGCCAATGTAAAATTACCAATCAGACAGCTTTAGTGACCTTGACCTTGGGTCAAGGTCAACCATTATGGTATGTTTTGAAAGGTCTTACGGCTGTCTATCAGCATGCCAAGTTTGGTGCCTCTGCTGTTCATTGTTTCTGAGAAAAGGCCAATGTTAAGGTTTTGGGAGGTTTACCACAAAACAGCTTGCATGGCCTTGACCTTGACTCAAAGTCACTGAATACAGGTATGTCAGTTAAGGTGTTGTCAATGTCCATCATCATGCAAAGTTTGATGTCTCTGGCTTTTCTAGATTCTGAGAAAATGCCAATGTAAAATTTCCAAACAGACAGCTTTTGTGACCTTGACCTTGGGTCAAGGTCAATCACTATGGTATGTTTTGAAAGGTCTTATGGCTGTCTATCAGCAGGCCAATTTTGGTGTCTCCACTGTTTGTAGATTCTGAGAAAATGCCAATATTAAGCCGGTTTACTGCGGACACACAGACCCACAGACAGACACACACACAGACAGACGACGGAGGGTTATAACATAGACTCACTTTGTTACACAAGTGAGCCAATGATTCTGAAAAAGAGCATGCGAACCGGCCTTCGGTGACGGGAAACATGGTCGTAGCTGCACATTAAAAAAAAAAGGGGGGGGGGAGGCTATTAAAACACGCAGCAAGGGACAGATCGACTAAGCTGATGATAAATATTATAGTAGTGCAACCATACATCCAGCCACCCCTGATGACAAAATCGGCTTGCAGTTGTCGGTGTCGGGGCCGCCGGGGATGGCTCTCGGCCCGGAAGTCCCAGCAACACCCATTCTTGCAACGACGTCACTTCCGTGCCTGATGACCTCAGAAGTGCTGACGTCATGCGGCCCAACGGACTCGACCAGTTCTACCAGAAGTACACACAGGCCTACGGCATACCAATCCTTGGTCAGAGTTTGATCACCAAGCACAACACAATGTTCTCTTGCTGTCCGCTTTTTTCAGGCACTTCAAAGTTTTACTTCGTACACTGACGTGTCTTAGACAGGGTTATGTGGTCAAGTCAAGTCAAGTCAAGTCAAGTCAAGTCAAACTACCTTATTTATCCCCGTAGGGCAATTCATGCGGGCGAGCATAAGACACATAAAATAAGTTAAGATCACTAACCTCATATATATATACTCTCTCTCTCTCTCTCTAAATTGTCTACTGCAAAGCCCCAACATATCTTCATCAACTGTTTAATTTCAAACATGATAAACAACACAACAACAAGGAACAGTCTGCTCCCAGCGCCTAGGGTTGATATCTACAAATGTAGCCTGTCTTTCTCAGGGGCATCCATATGGAACTCTTTACCACTGAGTACCCAAAACATTTCCAAAGTCACTGACTTCAAACAAATTCTACACGACACGCTCATCTGACCATGTAGGTAGAAATGTGTTATATGCATGTTTTCGAATGTTAGTGACGACATTGAAGTTCTTACTTGGCATACAGCCAATATCATCGACAAATGCCACATATGTTTTGATTGTTTATCATGTCTACTTTTCTCTTCCTCATTTCAGTAATGCCTAAATGCTCTATCCTGAATAAGAAACGCTTCATCATCATCATCTCTCTCTCTCTCTCTCTCTCTCTCTCTCTCTCTCGGGGGAGCCGGGGTGGTCGAATGGTAGAGCGTTGGACTTCCAATGCTCGGGTCGTGAGTTCGATCCCGGCTGGGGCCAAATATTTGTGCTGGCTTTTTCATCGTTGCCCCGTCTTTGATATCACCCTATGTGGTGGAAAAGGACGTTAAACCTCCAAACACCCACCCACCCACCCTCTCTCGACGCGTCTCTCTCTCTCTCTCTCTCTCTCTCTCTCTCACACACACACACCGGCACACACACACACACACGCACACACACACACACACACACACCACACACACACACACACACACACACACACCACACAACACACAAACAACAACAACAACAACAACACACTATGTGACCTCTCGGGAGGCGATGATGAGTAATTTCTGTTCGTTGAAGCCGAAAGTCTGTCCAAGACCCGTAAACAGTAAATCAAACCTGAAATAGCTTTTGTTGTTTTTGTGTAAATTTTGGTCATACCTTCAGATCTGTAAAACGACGAGACCAAGACGAATTACCCACAAGAAAAAAGCGCATATTTCTTCAGAGCCTGTGGTCTAATAATTATCACATTTGTGATTTTTAAAAAATCATAATATAAACGTCTGCTTGGTCGCTGAACACATGAAAGTGTAATATATGATTTATATGCTAAGACAAAAAAAAATAAAAAAAAAATGGACACACCACTTGTCACATGCACGCACATCAACCAATCAGACAAGCACGTCGACGTGCGCGTAGTGAACGAGCCTGTGCATGATTTGTCAGGCTCACGAAAGGCTCTCTCAGGACGTGGGTTGAATCATTGACCTCTCTGGACAGTTGAATTAAGCTAGGTCAGAGCCTTGTCAGGGGAGCCGACACTGACAGCCCCCCTCGAAGCAGTGACAGTGAAGACAAGAACGTCGACGTAGTGACAGTAAACGAGCTCCTGCGTAAATCGAAAGGCTCACTCAGGACATGGGCTGAATCTTAAACCTCCCTGGTAAGTTGGGGGAGCCGGGATAGCCGAATGCTAGAGCGTTCGACTCTCAATGCTCAGGTCGTCAGTTCGAATCCCGGCTGGGGCCAAATATTTGTTCTGGCTTTTTCCTCGTTGCCCCCTCTTTGATATCACCTTTACGTGGTGGAAAAGGACGTTAAACTCCCAAACATCCACCCACCCCACCCCCACCCCTGGTAAGTTGAATGAAGGCAAATCCGAGCTTTTCTGTATGTGAATGGGCAGGTTCGTCGAATGCTCAGGCCGAAGCTTTGAAGCGAGCCTGTTACCTGGTTCGCTTTCTGCTGGCCGACCACGCCCCTGTGCGCCACATGGTGTACCGTCTGTCTGGACGATTCGCCGTCTTTGGCGCGGGGGAGACGCCCGAGTCCATCCCGGAACATGCGACCTATGGGACAACCAGCGGTCCCGCCTGGGGCGCCACTTTTTGGATTCCCGTCAGCTCCACGGCAGGCACTAACTTGCTGTGCGATCAGTAAGTATAATTATGTCGCAGTATATGTGATTGCTCCAGTGGCCCAAGAAATTCTGGACTAGGCCGGTGATACCGTAGGGCGATCCTTCGTGTTTCCATTCGTAGACACAGATCATCAGCTGAGATACAGGGAGATTTTTATAGAAATTATATAACATTATTACGAAGGACTGGGCTTCCAGCCAAATTACCCTTCCGACTTGGGGTTCATGGGAACAGTATGGAACAATAAAGAATAACTGAACTGCACTGAATGCAGTCCGTTCACTGTATGCGTGCTGTACGTGCAGAAGCGACTCGCACACACCAGAGAGTATCGCGCTGCACGAGATGGCTCACATGCTGCACCGCTTGGGCGCTGAGTTTGCGATTGACGGCTGGAACGACCGTCTGAAGGCCAGCTACACGTCGGCCAAGGCCAATGGATTGTGGAGCAACACCTACGCGCAGAAAGACTACATCGAATACTTCGTTAGTATCGTCATTCTATTCTCCGACCTAGCTAGTTCGGGTTTACAGACAATAGGGTCAGATTCTCGGACTACGACCTATCAAAGACTATATCTATAACAGCGGATCTATACTGACAGTGTTTGGACCATCCTTGCTCTTATTTCCCGGTACTTGCATAGTCTCGTGCACTGAGTCAAACTGAAGACGCGTGCAGGAATGATTCCCCCACCTAGCTGTATAAATCTTAACATGATTGAGCCTTTTTGTGGGCAGTCAGGACCTGACGAATCGAAGTTATCTCTCAAATTCACAATACAGGATGCTTGTGGCCCGATAGTTCGTATTCTACTGAAACTCTATAGACTAGCCTCATGAACCAGATGAATCGGACTAGTTACCCAGAAGATTTGATCAGTGCGGTGATCCACAGTAAGTTCGGTTCACATGTAAACCGGAAAGTTACAGGAACAGCTCAGAACAGAACGTGCTTTGGGCCGCTTTGACTCCAACTTTCTTTTCTCTCTTGTCCAGGCCGAAGGTGTGCAGAGCTACTTTGACGACAACTGGCGCGTGGAGAAGGCTGACGGCCACCACAACAACATCTCCACCAGGAAGCAGCTGATGAACTATGACCCGCAACTCCATGGCGTGATAGACGAGTTGTTCCCCTGTAAGAACACTCTGTTGGCCCGATGCAGCAGCACAAGAGGTGACCAACGCATGGAGTCTCAAGCAGTAGCGAATCGTGACAAAAAATAACTTTCGCAGATCAAGAAAACCAAACGACAAGCCAAAGTCATGCTTCAAGTCGATGCTATGTAGACACAATGACTATTACTCCCCCCCCCCCCCCCCGCGCCCCACCCCCCAAAAAAATACAAAAACAAAACAAAAAACAAACAAACAAAAAACCAAACCAACAAACATACAAAAAACCAAACCAACAAACAAACAACAAAAACAATTCAAACAAACAAACAAACAAAAATGCCCCTCAAAAAACAACCAGACCCCCCACCCCCAACAAACAAACAAACAAACAAACAAACAACAACAACCATACCCCCTCCCCCCACCCCTCTCAAAAAAGAAAAAAAAAAGGAAGCAAGGCAGCCATTTGCCCAGAAATACCGTCACTACACCATACAACCAAAGACCTTGGAATCAGTGTGTTTCCAAGATCTTTGATACAAACCTGAACCCACTGGGGCAAAAGCGTTATGGCCTAAGGGACCGCGTAATACAAGCCAAGAGAACAGGTTAACCGTAACTGGCGGGCAACATTGGAAACGTAATACGTATTAGTCAGTAGAGGTTGGTGAAATTTTGTGCGAACACCTGTTTGTGCCTAGTGGCCTATCATGTCACACAGCAAGCGAGCATTTGTGGCGACAGAATTCTTTAAAAAAATATATACTTATCATCACACACCTGCTCTGAAAATAGGATGTCATGTGTTTCAGAGGAGGAGCAGAACCAGATCCTGAAGATGGACTGTGTCCCTTATGTGGCCAGCCCGACCGGTATGTGTGTGTATGTGTGTCACGGTGTGTGTGTGTGTGTGTGTGTGTGTGTGTGTGTGTGTGTGTGTGTGTGTGTGTGTGTGTGTGTGTGTGTGAGGAGGGTGACGGGGGCGGAATGGATATACATGTATTTGTATAATATGTACAGTTTTATTTCACCACAGAACAGTCTGGTGCAATATCCTTCTGGAAAAAATACGGTATTTTTTTCCTATTCGAACTTCGATACTGTCATATGATATTATTACATGCGTTTTAGAATGTTCATCAGATTCATGAATATCATTTTCCGGCTTCGTTCAGACCCTGCCTGCAAGGACACGACGGTGAAGTGTATGGCATGGGCTTCCACAGGGGAGTGCCAGAAAAACCCAGGCTGGATGAACAACAGCTGCGCTCTCAGCTGTAAGCAGTGTACGCCCAACAACGGGTAGACAGCCCTACGAACGGTTCCTTGTACAGTAAGAAGAGGGAATGAACTGTTGGGCTGGAATTCATCACAGTGCAGACGGCGCTTGGTACACGTAATACAAGCCTCTGTTGAGGCGTACAAAATAAAGCCCTTCGTCAAAACACAGAACGTGTCGCTTCTTGCTTAACTTACTTACTTGGGCCCTTGGCTCCGAGTGGAGCATAGGCCATCGACAACCCTTCGCCATCGCGCTCTGTTCTGGGCTATTCAGTCTTGCCACTCCAGTCCAGTTGGTCCCCTGCTTATATAGCTCTGCCTCAGTGTCCCGCCTCCAGCTGTTGCGAGGCCGGCCTCTCTTCCTTTGCCCCTGCGGGTTCCATGTCAGGCTTCTTGCTTTAGTTACATTGAATAACGGCCTGTACACCTCTTAACAGGAATGTGTCCGCCAACACACACACACACACACACACACACACACACACACACACACACACACACACACACACACACACACACACACACACACACACACAACGTCACACACGTTCAGGTTACAACAAAAAGCGCAACTCATTTCACCGCACACCCCATTCACTTTACTTGAAACGTAATATGTCATTTTCAGCTCTTATTTTTTTACTGTTAGTTTATGCTTACTATCCGCCGACTCCATTCTCAGTCCCGTAGACAATAGCTCCCACCCTTCAGCCCATCCCGACAGTCATCAGAACCCTTAACGAAAAGTATTGTCATCGTGGGGAGAGAAAAATCAGCACACCAGAATAGCCTAAACACGCTCAAAAGACAAGAAACAAAATAACTTCTTTCGGCGGCAAAGACTCGCATTCATCGCAAAACAAATACAAGGACAACGGTACGCACCCCAAAGGAGTAAATTGTGGTTTTGTCTGTTGTATTTTAAGTGTGTTTTCAAGTTAATTCTTATGGTACACTGATCTTACTGGTGCGTTTAAAAAGTTATTCTGTTTTTATGTTGATTCTTTTGGTATACTGATCCCATTCATGCGCATGAACGCCTATTTCCACGTTTAAAATTTACTGTGTTTTCAAGCTGATTCTGTTGGTAGGCTACACGGCTGATCTCACTCATGCGTACGAAAACCCGTCACTGACCTATTTCCACGTTTAAAATGTTATTGTGTTTTCAAACTGATTCTTTTGGTATGCCGGTCCCATTCAAGCGTATGAACACTCCGTCACCTAATAGTAATAATAATAGAATATTTATATAGCGCCTAACCTTATCTAAGCTCTAGGCGCTTTACATAAAATACGAGTAATAAAAACACAAAAGACAGATAAAACAAACACAAGACAGGTAAAACTGACAAAACAGATAAAAACTAATAAACACTCATATCCACACACACACACCCCCCGTCCCTACGCACACACGCACTCACACCAGCAGAACGACAACATGGCACGGCTATGAGAGGGTGAAGAGATGGGTTTTCAGTCGGGACTATTTCCACGTTTAAAGTGTTATTGTCAGTCAGACATATTCACATCTCACGGCCTCTTTCCAAATTTAACGTATTCAGCCAACGTCAGCTGCAACACATTCCACACGATGGTTTCACAACACTATCACATTATTACCAGGTGTAACTGATTAAACCTGAACCATAAACATACATAAACCACATTGAAATGAACACACGCAGGTGGGACGAGATTAACGCGCGAAAGCCGACCAGCGCCCGGCTAATTTAACACGTAGAATATTATCAACACTTACTTCATGTTACAGATGTCGAGCTTTCTGTTTCAAACCATTGCCACCTCCGGTTCAGTGCTGGGCGGTAGCGGTTTCTCTGTTTCATTCAACATGAAATTGTTGATTGGCTGTGCCATAGTTGTGTTTCAAATCACCGGTGAGCACTGAGAGGTGTCAGTGTGTGTGTGTGTGTGTGTGTGTGTGTGTGTGTGTGTGTGTGTGTGTGTGTGTGTGTGTGTGTGTGTGCGTGCGTGCGTGTGTGTGTGTGTGTGTGTGTGTGTGTGTGTGTGTGTGTGTGTGTGTGTGTGTGTGTGTGTGTGAGAGAGAGAGAGAGATAGAGAGAGAGAGAGAGAGAGAGATGCCGCTAGGAATTCAAGCCGACTAAGCTCAGTGATTTGACAACGCCGGGATGTCAGAGTCAGCGTAAGTCGTGTGTGTGTGTGTGTGTGTGTGTGTGTGTGTGTGTGTGTGTGTGTGTGTGTGTGTGTGTGGTGTGTGTGTGTGTGTGTGTGTGTGTGTGTGTGTGTGTGTGTGTGTGTGTGTGACCATGGTGTGTGCATCTACTATAGGCTCTCTTCATAACCCAAATTATTTCTATGATAATAATCATGACGACACCAAAAACGACGACCGTGGTTGGCGATGATGATTACGACGACAGCAACATCAACGACGACGGTGAAGCTTATGATTACAACGAGGAGGGCAACGATGCTCATGACGGTACCGATGAAGATGATACTGATGACGACGATGGTGACGATGACGATGATATTGGTGGTGACAACATGATGACGCCGATGATGACTCGTATGATAGTGAATGACGATAATAATGATGATGATGACGATGACAGCATTTATACTACGTACACTACAGTGCCGCGAGTGGTGCAGTCGTCTAACGATTTTCGACCAGGCAAGCCTAGCAACTCACACGACTGTAACAACGTCACTTCCGTCCCCGATGACCTCAGAAGTGGTGACGTCATGCGTCCAGACGGGCTGGACGACGTCTACCAGAAGTACACACAGGCCTACGGCATCCCTGTCATCGGTTTGTTGAACAGTGTATATGTATTGATCCTATGACACGTCACCGTACACATTTCGCAGATCAGTCTCGTCTTTATTTTATTTTACAATGTATTTTTGTTTGTCACTAGACACATCAAAGAAAGCAACTGATATGAAATCTTGCCAAGTTCATTAGGAACAGTAAAATCGTATAATTTGTTCATGAAAACCAGATGATGTACATAATGAGATGAAGGTGTTATGTATCTTGGATTGAAACTGATGTGCTTTTTTGTTTTGTTGTGATTTCTCTGGCTGTATTTTGTATATTGCTGTACTTTGTTATCACGTCCTTTGTATTTTGGATATTTCTCCATACCCCAGACGGGGAGAAAGGAATACACACGTAAAATCTTTGTATCTTTGAATCTTTGCAGGTTCCATCAATGCTTCTGACGACAGTTTGGAGCGAGCCTGTTACCTGGTCCGTTTTCTCCTGGCTGACCACGCCCCTTTGCGTCACATGATCTACCGTCTTGGTGGACGATTTGTCGTCATGGCTGAAGAAGAGGCGAGGAAACAAGCGGAGAGTAGGGAGGAATCAACGAAAAGAAAAGGAAAGAGAAGGAAGAGTGGGGCGGTGGGAGCGACTTTCGAAAATCCCGTCAGTTCTGCTCCTGCATCCAATCTGCTATGTGATTCGTAAGTGACTATATAATACTACAGGGGCGCCGGAACCGGGGGGGCAAGGGGGGGGGGGGGCAGCGGCCCCCCCCCTGTACCCAAGCAGGGGGGGGGCAAGAGTGTCTTTTTGCCCCCCCCCCCCCCTGGAAAATCAAGTGACTATGGCAAGAGGGGGGGCAAAGCCATGGTCTTGCCCCCCCCCCCTTCCCCTACCTCTCCCCCTACCCCTCTTAGTGCTCTCTCCCTCATCCCACCCAACAGAGAACTTCTGTTTTTGCGGACCGAAGGCTGTCCGCTCCTCTGATTGCCCCCCCCCCCCCTCCCTCCCCACCCCTTTTCACTTTTTTCGGGCAACGTCCTGGTTCGTAAAGGTTTTTGTCTACGCAGCATTTGATCGCCCTCCCCCCCCCCCCCCCGCTTTTCACTCTCTTCGGGCAACGTTCCCCCCTCCGAGATTCTGCCCCCCCTCCCCCCAACATCTTCCGGCGCCCCTGTACTAGCAAACACATGGAGACAGAAGGCAAAGACAGGTCGTAAATACGTGCACCTGGCAGCGTGTGTAGCCGCTGCTTAGCTCGAGCAGATTCAAAGTCTGCTAATTAATTTAAAGAACACTGAGACAGCGTAAGGACAAACTGGGTTTTGCCTCTCTGTCTCTGTCTCTCTTACCCCGGTGGGAGGGCCTCTGAATCCATTATTAAAGGTCTACGGCCTGATAATAAATGATCGAGTCTTGAGTCACACACACACACACACACACACACACACACACACACACACACACACACACACACACACACACACACACACACACACACACAGAGTGATGCAACTAAGCTGTCGGTTGGTCTTGGCAACAGGAGGAGACAACTCTTAAAACGTGTTCTAACTGATTAGCACGCCTCTCAGTTTCTTTGCTTCCTGGTTTCGACAATTCTTTCCTTATTCAGAGACATGTCCTGACCTACACGTGCTCTGTTTTGTACAGAACAGATCCGCATCCTTGGAAGAGCCTGGGGCTGCTCGAGATGGGTCACATGCTCCATCACCTTGGAGCCCAGTTCACCATGGAGGGTTGGGAGAACCGCCTGAAAGACAGTTACCAGGCAGCGAAGAAACATGGATTGTGGGCTAACACGTCTGCCATGGAAGACGAATCGGCATACTTCGTGAGTAAATACAAAGCTCGTTGTTCATCTTTGTGATATTGTTTGTTGCAGTTCATTTAGCCAGGGCAGGTAACTGAATATCCGGTTTGAATAATAAACACGTTTCAGTTCTTTGTACATCGAACAGATAGAGGTCGAGTATAGTCCGTGAGGTGTATGTGACAAGGGGGAGAGTTAAAAAACAAACAAACAAACAATAGCAACAACAATAATCAGTTTGTCAGTTATAAGTTTTTTTGTTTTTTTTTTACATGGTCAGACTGAGGGCCTGCAGAGCTACTGGAACGACAACTGGTACTTGGGGCAGGCTGGCGGCACCAGCAACAACATATCCACCAGGGTGCAGCTGCTGAACTATGACCCGCAACTCTACGGCCTTATACAAGAGTTGTTTCCCTGTAACAACACTTTGTTACCGAGGTGCAACTCTACCCGAGGTGGGGTGGCAATTACGAACTTAATTCCGATGCACGCACAACTCAAACAAATAATCTTGAAGGACTGATGAAAAGCTTTGACGGATCTGTTTCAGAGGACGAACAAAATCAGAAATTGAACATGGACTGCGTCCCTTATAAGTCTCCAGGTCTTCGTAAGTGTGTGTGTGTGTGTGTGTGTGTGTGTGTGTGTGTGTGTGTGTGTGTGTGTGTGTGTGTGTGTGTGTATAACATCTCCTCACTTATATCCTGCAATGTAAACTACATATAGGGAGAAAATGATTCGAAGGTTACCGGCCACAAGGTACCATCGATACAGATAGAAAGAAGAGAGATAGTACGTTTTGCCAGGGAACCCTCGACATATATTTAGATATCGTCGCTGGTATATGAGAATGTGCTAACTGACATTTTGGCGCGAAACCTGTTTTTGGCACTCCCGGGTCTTTAAAAATTCGCCGCACTTTCTGACAAATCCGCGAATCAAACTGAGCATAGGAACATGATGGAAAACACATGTATGATAAGAGCCTAAGTGACACATGTATGATTTTTTTCAAACGTTTTTATTGAATTTCTCAAAAGTATGAAAATGTCAGTTAGCACATTCTCATATACCAGCGACGACATGCTTGTTTTCTGTTTTAACTCACCGAGCTAGCAGTCTCTGACGAACGGTATCGATGACCACGCAGATGCCTCGCAGTACGACTCTGTGTGTGTGTGTGTGTGTGTGTGTGTGTGTGTGTGTGTGTGTGTGTGTGTGCTGTCCTTACTTAGTATCTCCTCTTTTCTTTCCTTTTTATGTTGTTTCCATAGTAATGGAAACAACATAATAGGACGGGCTAAAATTTCCACGTTCATAGGCAAGCATCTGTGGTACAAACGCACGTCACTGCCGATCTCCCGCAGAGACGATTATGCAAGTGTAACTCTGACAATGACGTAAGAAAACCTGCGTCATCGATGCTGGCATGTATGCTGTTCCGAACGCGCTTCTTCTCCTCACTGAGTGCCGTCTGTATGGATGTGTGTGTGTGTGTGTGTGTGTGTGAATTGTGTCCGGGCCCGTTTCTTCGAAAATACTCAACCGAATGGCTTCAAATTTGGGGTATCCAAATTTATCAAAATGTTACATTAGACGATTCAAGCGTGTGATGATTGCTTAAGTGATTTGGGAGTTATCGCCCTTTTGAGACAAGTTGGTTGTCTTTCGTGTACAGGCGTAATATTTATTTAAATCACTCAATTTTTTGGCAGTAGATAGCTTGAATACGGACTCTGAATTGACTCACTACTAGAAAAT